>NW_024121532.1:4391734-4433515 GCF_016745375.1 Pimephales promelas
AATCTTAAAAAACGCTCCACCGCGACGCGTTCCCGTGTAAACAGTAAAAACGCAAAAGTCTGCTTGACAGTGAAGGTTGTAAGCAGGCGCGTGGAGTCGTGGACTTGGTGTTGTTGTTGTATGCACTCCTAGCCGCCTGGAGTACATACTACATTGAATTTCACACACTTTTGCGTCATCATTTGCACGCGGAATTCCCACTCAAAACGCTCGTCTAAATGCAGAATAAAAAGTGATGATGCAACGCCACTTTTGCGTTTTCTCTTCAGAAGCGTTTCCGTGTAAACATACCCTAAAGTGAACACCGATCACCATAATGGTGACTTAAAATTACGCTTTTCTCCTTCAGTGATTCTGCTTGTTAGGGCCCAAGCCCTGAAGGGGCGAAGGCCCTATTGTTTTCCTTGCGATTATTTTTCTTCTCTATTATTATTATAATAATTATTATTTTACTACCTTTTGGGCACTTTTGGGGCCCTTAACGTGCTCGAAAACTCTTGAAACTTTGCACACGGGTCAGAACCCGCGGCCATCAGAGCCGGGCTGAAGCTGGTACCTGGGCGTGGCAGGGGGGCTCGTCAGCGCCCCCTGGAACGGGGTCCGAACACTCGGTCCATAACTCAAACACGCTTGCATGTAATAATATGAAACTCGGTACACATGTTGATCTCATCGTTTCATCTATACCTCGCGCTCTTACTTTTTACCCCAGCCCAACAGGAAGTCGGCTATTGAGGTTTGTTTGTAAAACGCTCGCAATGGTATTTGAAATACTCCTCCTAGAGCTTTGATCCACATTCGACGAAACTCGGTCAGCGTGAAGTCAAGACATTGAGGATGAAAGTTTGCGAGGGGATTTTTGATATCTCGAACGGTTTGTCCGTGGCGAGGAAACGAAATCATGGCGAGAAACGTGAAACAGGAAGTGTGTTATAACTTCAGCATACATTAACTGATCTTGATGAAACTTCAGCAGTGTGCTCGCTGTAAGAGGACGATCACATGGATGTGACTATTGTGAGTAAAAGTTATAGCGCCACCAACTGGCAGCAGGAAGTGTGTCACTTTCAAAATGCTTTGAAATCACCCTTTTATTTTTACCCGATTTGCTTCAAACTTCATCTGTATAATGTAAACATACGGCAGATGTAGACCTGTGAATGGATTCTTGATATCTTTGAAACTGTTGCCGTGGCGACGCATCAAACTTTACCCTTCTTTTAGGATGCTTTTAGGATGCTTTTGAGACCCTTAGCATGCTTCAAATTGCATGAAACTCGACAGACACATCACATTTATTAGCCAGTAGACATGTGCAAAGTTGCAGAAACGGGCGTGGTGAGGGCTCAGTAGCGCCACCTTTTGACAAAAGTGGGGTGGTTAGTTTTAACTAGAGTTACAAAAATTGGTATGTATATTGTACTCCTCGAGCCGGACAACTTTCTAATTGACACTTATTAGCTAGGACCCACAGAAACTCAGATATTTTTGTTTGAATATGGCCACTCTGAGCCTTTGGCTGGCTGGCTGGCTGTCTGTGTGTGTGTGTGTGTGTGTGTGCAGGGGGAGGGGGCTTAACCATTTCACTGCTGTGTGTATGACCTGCATAAAGAAAATACATTTCTCAAGCCTGGTATTTTTTAAATAAGTTTTTATTTTTATTTTTTTATAAGTAAAGGCATATAACTAGTTTAATTGTAGTGAATTGACAATAGTTTTATATAATTAGTTTATTAATCAGATTAACTTGGTCAATAAACTTGGTCTGAAAATTTGGTCCATAAATCAAACACACTTGCATGTAATAATATGAAACTTGGTACACATATAGATCTCATCGTTTCATATATACTTCACACTCTTACTTTTTACCCCAGCCCAACAGGAAGTTGGCTATTTAGGGTTGTGTTTAAAACACATGCAATGTAATTTAAATTATTGCTCCTAGAGCACTGAACCAAATTCGACGAAACTCGATCAGCGTGAAGTCAAGACATTAAGGATGAAAAAGTGCCACGGGATTTTTGATATCTCGAACGGTTTGGCCGTGGCGAGGAAACGAAATTATGGCGAGAAACATGGAACAGGATGTGTGTTATAACTTCAGCATACATTAACTGATCTTGACGAAACTTCAGCAGTGTTTTCGCTGTAAGAGACCGATCACATGGATGTGACTATTGTGAGTCAAAGTTATAGCGCCACCAACTGGCAGCAGGAAGTGTGTCACTTTCAAAATGCCGTGGCAACGAAACAAACTTTAACATTATTTTTTGATGCTTTTGGGACTCTTAGCTTGCTTGAAATTGCTTGAAACTCAACAGATACATCACATTTATTAGCCAATAGACATGTGCAACTATGGCAAAAGATTAAAGTAATGTCAAAAAAGTAAACACTAAAAGCCTCATATCTTCTAAAAATGTAATTATACATCATTTGTTTCTAAATTAAATTATACAAATATTATAACTTCCCCAATTTTTCCTTTTTTTCATTTAAGAATTGTGTTTACGTTCAAAAACAGCCAGAATTGTTGTAAAATTCATAAAAAAATAATAATCTGAGTCATACGTAGTGCTATACTGCCCTCTTGTGTTCAATATCAGGTAGGCCTATTGTGTATATTCCCACCGGTTAATCAACGTGTGACTCCGCTGGGACTTGGGAGCTTTTAAATCGCTTACTTAAAACCGAAAGTCAAAATACGGATGTCCGCACAAGACATTAATGGTGTGGAGTAGAGCGAGCATTTTAAATAAATTCCTATTAAGTAGGATTGAACTAAACAGAAAGAATGTTCACTCTGTTCTGCTGGTTCCTCGCTGGTGGATCATATGATTACTTTGTCATAATCTATGACAAAAATGCTATTATAAACCATATTAATAATAGATAATACACATTGCTCTTATTTTTGAAAAATACATTCATGAAAAACAAGATAACAAAAATCATTAAAAAAAAATATAGCCATGGCTGCTATAAAGCAACATATAATTGAAAGGCAATTAATAATCTGTCATTACGTCACTGCATTATGATATTACGGCTCCAATACGGTGCAGCACAAAGCACTTATGTGCATCCCGAGCGGAGAATGATGTGCTTGAAGCCACATGAAGTTACAGCGCATTGAGTCCGTATTGAAAAGTTCAAAGCACAAAGGAAATACATATTTATGAACAGTGTATTATACATTATCTATCTATGCAATAGTTTATTGAGCCTTTTCTTTTAAAGGTTTTAAATTTCAGTTACTGTGTGCGTGAAGAACAATTATAGTGCTCTGACTCTAGTGTTGTGATCTAACCGACAGCGTCCGACACCCGGTAGAAAGTAACACGATTAAGTTACAGCAATAAAGTCCAGCAAGAAAAAGTTTCTTCATTCGAAAATATAGACCTTTAGACCTTTATCTTAAAGATCCAGTATAATAGGATTAACATTGAATCATTGAAGATCGTTTCATCATTGACTGTAACCGAATGTGACGTGCTGTTTGAATGCTGAATGGAGAATGACTGACAGGCGCAGAGAGGGAAAAGTTTGTGTTCTTGAATTTAATGACTTAAATATTAATTTCTATATCACATAATAGCTTCAGAACACTAATAATACAGTACACAAAAACTTTATGGTACTTTAGAAAGTTTTTGTGCCTTTGTGCCTAACAGAATAGTATATGCACAATATAGAATTTGAATCAGCCTCGTCAAAGATGGCAGTGTCAGAGCCGATACCGATCCTGAGTATCTAATCGGCGCACTTCTTTTCAACAGTCAAATTGAAATTGAAATTGCTTGAAACTCAACAGATACATCACATTTATTAGCCAGTAGACGTGCAAAGTTTCAGAAACGGGCAATGTGCAAGGACTAAATAGCGCCACCTTTTGACAAAAGTGGGGTTGTTAGTTTTATCTACAGTTAAAAAATCGGTATATACATTGTACTCCTCAAGCCGGACAACTTTCTAATACATAGTCATTAGCTCGGACCAAGAGGAAGTCAGATATTTTGGTTTGAATATGGTGAGCCTCTCTCTGAGCCTACGTCCCTGTATGGCAAGCCCTTTTAACATTTAAAAGCTAAGTTTGCCTGTCCGGAATTAACATTGTAGATATCAACAACGTCTTTCTGTCTATTCGTAATTACATTTTGGATAGTTTGTATTATCATTTAAGACATCTGTAACATAATTGTGACTAGTCGAAATGACAGAGTATGGCAAGCCGTTTTAACATTTAATCATAAAAGGGCCAAAGCCTTCGGCACCGCTACCCGGGTGCCTTTAGGTAACTAAAGGAACCGGGGTTGCGGTGCCACCGGCTTGGGCCCGCCATCGCTGCTCGCAGCTATATTTTTTAATTGTCTTCATGCTTAATCATCACTCAATTATTCACTTAATTATCTCATTGACTTTAACACTGCTTCTGTGTTCATTTAACACTCTGCTCAGAGTTTATATAATTCACACTCTCAGTGTTAATTTAAAAATGGGGATTTTGCAGTGAACCCTGTTCAAGGGTTCATATTTGTTCACATTTGAGACCCTTAAAGAGTAACTAAACACTTAACCAACTTTTTTTAGTTAATGATCTGTAAGAATGGATCTTTATTAATACCAGTCATTGATTCGAGTAACTTTTTTGACATTTGTGTATAAAGTGTTCTATTTCTGCAATATATGGTGTAAAAGCGTCTTAGTGCTGCCCTTTTCAGGTTGAACGGTGGCTACTGCAGTTGAATTTTCCTATTGGATGTTCCGCACTTCGTGACGTACGCAGGTTTCAGCTCCCTTGGCAATATAAAAACCATCTTGTGTCGTCAAAACCACTGTAGGGAGTCAGGCATTGGAATTGTGGGTATTGAAAACGATCAGGATAGAGTGTTTTAGCATCTATTTAGCCAGTGCACTCTCAGAAAAAAAGGTACAAAAGCTGTCACTGGGGCTGTACCTTTTCAAAAGGTTCACTTTTGTACCCAAAGGCTGCATATTGGTACCTTAGTGGTACACATTAGCACCTAAAATTTACATATTAGCACCTAAAACGGACATATTAGCTCCTGAAATGTACACAACAACACTTCAAATGTACATTTTAGCACCTAAAATGTACATATTAGGACCTAAAATGTACATATTAGCTCCTGAAATGTACACATTAACACTTCAAATGTACATTTTAGCACGTAAAATATACATATTAGGACCTAAAATGGACATATTAGCTCCTGAAATGTACACATTAACACTTAAAATTTACATATTTGAACCTAAAACATACATATTAGCACCTAAAATGTACATATTAACACTTAAAATGTACATATGAACACCTAAAATGTACATTAGGACCTAAAATGGACATATTAGCTCCTGAAATGTACATATTAACACCTAAAATGTACATATTAACACTTAAAATGTACATATTAGCAACTAAAATGTACATATTAGCAATTAAAAAATACATATTAGCACCTAAAATGTACTTATTAGCACCTAAAAATACTTATTAGCACTTAAAATGTACATATTAACACTTAAAATGTACATTTTAGCACCTAAAATGTCCTTATTAGCACCTAAAATGGACAAAAGGTTACCTTTTGAAAAGGTACAGCCCCAGTGACGGCTTTTGTACCTTTTTTTCTGAGAGTGGGTGGAGTCAGGCTCTGACCAGGGGTTTAGTTACCCTTTAAGTAAAATAGAAAGCCACAAGCAGTGTGTGTATAATCTGTATTTCACTTACTTCAGTTTTCTGCTCGAGAAACATTTATTATTTTTAAATGATACATTTTTTCCAGGAGTTAATGCATCCTTGCCAAATAAAAGTATAAATTTCATTCAGAAAATAATAAATAAAAAGATTGTTGTGACTCTACACTAGATTTGGAATTACTTAGTGGTGAAAACTATGACTGGTCTAAACAAAACCCTATTTGTGGCCTAAGATTACATGCAATAATGCAGCAACCCAGTGCAGTTGTGTATTAATTCAGAGAGGAAAATATTTGCATACTGCAGTGCTTCCTAATGTAATGTAATCTTCTGTGACAAGAGCTAATTGCATATTCCAAGAGGTTGCCAGTTTGTTTTACCAAAGGGGTTTGTGTGTTAGTGGTTTGACATTGAGAAATGACTCATTGGATACTGTGAGACTAAATGCCTGCATTGTAAGTGTAAGTCAGTTTGCTTTGAAGTCTTCGGGGTCTCCGTAATCGAGATGGCATTCATTCTATCAAACTCTTTGTAGTGTACTGGATAAATCAAGCCACCTCATGTCCCGCATGTTAGTATTCCAGTTGATCTTTGTCTGTGGACCGGATTTGAAAGGTACCTGCAGGCTGAGAAAAATCTACCTTTCACCAAACGTGAAAGGAATAGGTGAGAAATAGGTGAGCTTTGGTCTTTCTGAATGGTAGTCGTATCAGCGCTCCACCAACCCTCCCAGCCTGCCCTCCTGAGACCCTGCTGTTGGGTGTGATTTCTGGGACGCTCCGCTATCTCCACGAGCCAAACTCCCCTCCCTGTGAGGCTGAATAATGAGACGCTTCGTGAATGTGGACGTGTGGAGGGCTGGGGCGATGGAGGACCGTGGATCATGATGCTAGTCTGAAGAGGATATTAGTGGAAGTGGCACTAAGCGACAGCGAGATGGAACTGGAAATTTCATTAGCATTTATTTTATATAAATAGTGTGACTCCGCACATCTCTCATTTTAATAGGGCCGTGTTTTCTTCAGCAACCATTTCAGGCTCTGTGGATGTTAGGGAAATGTAATAAGGAGTTGCAAAGTGACTCGATGATATTGGCAAGTCAGTCAAACCCTCTAAAGCTGCGATTCTCAATAGCCGCTTTTTCACCATCGAGCCGAATGGTTTTAAAGGGATACTCCACTTTTTTTTGGAAATAGGCTCATTTTACCACTCCCCCAGAGTTAAACAGTCGAGTTTTACTGTTTTTAAATGTATTCAGCCGATTTTTTGATATTTAGAAGAATATCAGTAACCAGACAGTTTCTGGTCTCATTGACTTCCATAGTATATTTTTTTTTCCTACTATGGAAGTCAATGAGACCAGAAACGGTCTGGTTACTGATATTCTTCTAAATATCAGAAAATCTGCTGAGTGGATTCAAAAACGGTAAAACTCAACTGTTTAACTCTGGGGGGGTGGTAAAATGAGCCTATTTCCAAAAAAAGTGGAGTATCCCTTTAAAGGATTAGTTCACTTTTGAAAAAACTTTTGCTGATAATTTACTCACCCCCATGTCATCCAAGATGTCCATGTCTTTCTTTCCTCAGTCGAAAAGAAATTTAGGTTTTTGATGAAAACATTCCAGGATTTTTCTCCATATAATGGACTTCAATGGGAACCGGATGATTCAAGGTCCAAAAGAGAGTGTTAATAACAGTTTCAGATGCAGCTTCAAATGTCTTTAAACGACACCAGACGATGAATAAGGGTCTTATCATGCGAAACGATCGGTTATTTCAAAACTTATTCCAAAAATTTAACTTTTCTAAGGACAAATGCTAAATGCCAAGGCTAATAGTCTATCAGGCTCCCTGATATAGACTTTTTCCAGTATTTCTGCTGTAATTATGACAAAGCTGCTATCAAACTTTTTTTTTGTATTATTATTAACAGAAACTGAGGTTTTGATATATTTAATGATGGTATATTTAATTAAACATGATTCCTGAAGTTGTGATTTCAGAAGTTTCAGTAACTATGTTCTTCAATCAAACAAGTTATTGAAGGGGAAAAATAAATAACTCAAATTATGTTTGTATTATACGAAATATTTTCTATAATATATATTAAATAACCTAATTATTAAAATTAAATGATTATTAATATTTTATAGTAACATATTTATTCATTTAACAATTTATTAATTTAAACACTTTTAAATACTTTTTTAATCTTGAGGCCCCCAGTGCAATCCTTTCCACTGGTTGAGAACCACTGTTCTAAAGGTAGATTTTCTTGAAAAAAAAAAAAAAAAGTTTATTGTGCAAATCAGCATATTAGAACGATTTCAGAAGAATTAAAGGAGTAGTTCACTTTAAAAAAAAATAAAAATAAATAAACTTTTGCTGATAATTTACTCACATCCAAGATGTCCATGTCATTCTTTCTTGAGTTGAAAAGAAATTAAGGTTTTTGATGAAAACATTCCAGGATTTTTCTTTATATAATGGACTTCAATGGGAACCAAACGGTTCAAGGTCCAAATGAGAGTTTCAGTGCAACTTCAAAGGGCTTTAAACGACACCAGATGATGAATAAGGGTCTTATCTTGTGAAACCATCGGTCATTTCAAAGATAAATGCAAAAGTTTAAGATTTATAAGCACAAATGCTCACCTTGCTCTGTTCTGATGAGCATTCGTGACTCTCCTGTTCGAACTCGTTCATCAAAATGAACAAATCTTTTTCCGAGTCATGACTCGAAGGGTCCTAGATAAGACCCTTATTCATCGTCTGGTGTCGTTTAAAGCCCTTTGAAGCTGCACTGAAACTCTCATTTGGACCTTGAACCGTTTGGTTCCCAATGAAGTCCATTATATGGAGAAAATCCTGGAATGTTTTCATCAAAAACCTTAATTTCTTTTCAAAGAAAGAAAGGCGTGGATATCTTGGATGACATGGGGGTGAGTAAATTATCAGCAATTTTTTTTGTTATTAGCAAGTGAACTACTCCTTTAAGTGAAGCTGAAGCCTGGATTGTATTCAGCTTTGCCATCAGAAATAATTGACATTTTAAAATGTAAAAAATATAAAAATCTTACTGACCCTGATCTTTTTAACAGTAGTATTTAATACTACCTGAAACATAGTTTTGATATACAGTCTATAAATATGCTCATTTTTACATAGTTAGATTTTTCATTATGAACTCCACATGTCATATCTTTTGATTTATGGCCTATGATTTATTTGGTCATTTGCAGTTTATAACTCTGGGAGATCCTGAGCTGTCATTCAAAAAGACAACAAAAACAAAGCAAAGCAATCTTTTAGAAAGTTTTAACAGTCGTTATTTTATTTATTTTTTCTTGCATATTATTTCAGTTATCGGGACAATGCATCACATTTGTCACACTGATTCACAGTGAAGCAATAACATTTAAGATGGCGGAAATTTAATCAGAAGGCTTCAACACAATTACGGATATCCATGAGGAGGCCCTCCTCCACACAGTCTGCGCTCTCAGATACACACTCACATTTGTCATGCAAAACAATCTCTCCACTGCTGTCAAAGAAACTAATGGAAAACACAGGGATTTCTTTTAGAGTTTTATGTAGTGACAAATTTGTGCTCTTTTAGGCTAAGAAGGATAGTATCTGTTACATTAACTGGAAAGGTGTGTGTGTGTGTGTGGGGATTATTAGCATAATCATGTGTAATACAAAAAAAAAAAAAAATCTAAGCTTACACTCTGAACATAAACACTTGGGTCAGTTAATAACACAAAAGTGAGTAAATTAGTACATCCTAACTGTAATTCTCCAGAATTTAATAATAAAAAAGAATATAGTATTTATT
Organism: Pimephales promelas; assembly: GCF_016745375.1. The sequence goes on from NW_024121532.1 coordinate 4,401,303, forward strand.
TTTTATTAATTTTTGAAGAAAATGTAAGTGCAAAACTCGTCACTAACGGTGTGTGTTCACCCCATGTTGGAATTAGCATAATTAGTAATGACTGTATTACATATCTTGAGTCCCTGTTTCACTGTAAATCTATTAGATTATTTTATGTTTGTTTTATCAGAGGAATAAAGCAATAACCAACATCTTTCTAATCTGATGTGTAATTCATATTAGCTGCACAGAGACAAAATAATGAGAGAAAAATCCCTATCCCTAAAGCAAGAGTTAAAAGCAAGCTTATAAGATTAACCCTAACCCTATCTCAGTCCATTTGCAGGTTTTTTATATATAATGTATCTTTAAGATGTTTCCTTCTGCACTCCACTAGAGACATAGGTGATGCATTTTTAATTTAGTTTTTGTTGTCAAAGAGGAGACCCGCCTCTGTAATTTTCTTTCAAGATCTTTCTAAGTTAAGATTGTGTTCGGCTATTTTATTGTCAGTCTATTAACTCTTTCCCTGCCAGTTTTTTTTATAGGTTTCCAGCCAGCCCCACTATCTTTATTAGCCCCCAGAATATTTTGTTGTATGAATACATGCAACATCAATGATCGCATGGTTTTAATGTGCATAAGCAGTGTTGGGTAAGTTACTCTAAAAAAGTAATTAATTAATTTGCTAGTGACTAATTACCTCTTCAACAGTGTAATTCGATTACTGTACTATTTACTATTTAAAAAAAGTATTTAATTACTTTTAATTACTAATTACTTTCAAAATCCCATATCAATCTCAACCTGAATAATACAAGGACATGAATCTGTTTTAATTCTTTCAAATAAATACTGTAAAATTGCATAAATTATCCTTAAACAGACCAAGGTGGAGAAGGTTACATCATAAAAACATACTTTTCAACATCAGACAATACATTTTGATGTTAAACCCACTATTGTTTTATGTCTGATCTCATGACATTTCACACTTTTTTCATACATATTTTACAATAATTCATACGAACTTGTACGAGTGCGGTCGATTTAGACACCTCATAAAATGTATACGAATCACTGTGAGATCGGATTGATCTAACAGTATTTACCTCAATTACATCAGAAGTCACTGTAATTAAATTACAGATAAATGAAGAGTAATCCCTTACTTTACATTTTCAAGGGAAAAGTAATTAAATTGCACAGTTACACCCAACACTGTGAATAAGCAATGCATTTATTGCTTGTTTCTGCTTCCCCTACACCTGTGTTTTGATCCGGAGATGTACTATTTCAGAAGATGCCTAATAGCGCCCCCTACCGCAGAACATGATGCGTCTGAAATCGTGCTCTGTCTGAGTAGGAACTACATTTGAATTTACTTTTCGACTGTTAAAAAAGTATGTTTTTTATAGTATGTATGTGTAGCATGGACGTACTCTATCCGCCATGTTGTTATTGTCACGTGACCTACATACCAGTGCCAATTGCATCACTTCACTGCCATTCATGAATCCTCTCACGAGGCCTCATGGGATAGTAAAGTGTCCATCGATTGCACACTTCAGAATCTGAGTGGAAGTAATAGGCCATCCAGGAACTTTTCGACTAGGTTTTCAGACTATTTTGTCATACTGTTTTTATATAGTCATATAGTATATAACCTAAAATATTAATAATAAATAGATTTCAGCATTGTGATTTTTTTATTCAATTGCATGGCAGACCATAAAATGAGCAAAAACAAAGCAAATAAACAGAAACAAAAACATTAACTTAGACTGCTGAAAAAGGATCCCAAGCCAAAAAGAAAACCACTATGTGTGTTTGCGTTTGGAAAGAAATCAGACTTGGTACTCATCCAGACTCATTCATTGTGTTTGTATAGCGCAGTACATGCAAGGTGTCTGTTACACCTTTTCACACTGTCAGAGGGGAGCCTGGAACCAGAGAGACAGTCATGGACCACAGGCTGATCTTGATAAAGGCTGAAGCATTTATAGTAGAGGACGTCAAAAGGAGATGCCAAATGTTTTGTTTTTTTTCTTCTTCTTCTTAATTATTGCATTGAGACTGATAAATTGAACTGTTGATTACACACACAGACAGTATCAATGTGAACTGCTCTGTCAGCTTAGGAATGGAGTACAGCACGATGGAAATATGCTCCTTTGTATCAGTGTTATTTTATCAACCCGATCACACTAAATGCATCTTTATAGCATGCATGTGTATTGTCGTGTACTTTATATGCTAAAGTGAGTTTTTACGTGCACATGATATGCATTGGTTGGTTAGGGTAGGTTTAGTAGTGGTGTCGGATGCGTGTGTATCATACGTTTGAGTAGAATTAGTGGTGTGGGGTGCGTACATGAACTGCGTATCAAATGCACTCAAAAAACTGCATCTCATATGTACGTAAAAACTCATTTTCGCATATTCCAGGCAAAGTTTAAGATTAATTTAGGTTTTTCATCTAATATTTATATTTTATTTCATTTATATTAAAGAAAATGATTTTTAATTTTAGTTGACACATGTAAACAGTGGTTTGTTTAATAATTTTTTGGTTATCTTATTGTGAGACCCAAGAACTAGTTAAGTGACACTTAAAACGGAATTTTAAATGTAATTGTTTACAGATAATATAATATAAAACGTTGAAGAAAAATAGCATAAGAACACTTTTCAAGCATTATATTTCACAAAAAGAAGTCAAATAAAATTAGTGGTGTGGGGTGCGTACATGAACTGCGTATCAAATGCACTCAAAAAACTGCATCTCATTTGCACGTAAAAACTAATTTTCGCATATAAATTACACAACAATACACGATGCGTGTTATAAAGACGCATTTACGTGAGAACAGGCTGATTTTATAAACTATATACGTACTTTTAGTTATTAATATTTTGAATTAGCTTTTTTATATTTTCAAAGTAATTTTGTTATATGTGTTTGTCATTCAATATTTCAATAGTTCAAGCCTTATATTTAGCTTTATTCATTTTAGTTTTAGTAATTTTAGTACATAATAATAATTTAAAAAAAAAAATCAGTTAACATCTTTATTCCAGGCAAAGTTTAAGATTAATTTAGGTTTTTCATCTAATATTTATATTTAATTTCATTTATATTGAAGAAAATGATTTTTAATTTTAGTTCAGATGCAAAAGCCTCCAAGCGCCATTTGAAATTTTATTCTAATGATCATTTTTATCAAGCTTGTATATTTAAGTTCAGTGATTTCACTTAAATGGCAATGATAATTACCTAATAATTGTTATTTAAGTGAAATTACTGAACTTAAATATACAAGTTTGATAAAAATCATCATTAAAGAAGAAAATTTCAAATGGCATTTAGAGGCTTTTGCATCTGAACTCTTCAAATGTATACAGTGGTTTGTTTAATAATTTTTTGGTTATCTTACTGTGAGACCCCAAAACTAGTTAAGTGACACTTAAAATGGAATTATAAATGTAATTGTTTACATAAAATAGCATAAGAACACTTTTCAAGCATCATATTTCACAAAAAGAAGTCAAATAATAATGTAATAATCCAAGTTTTTTTTCAGCTCCTTCAGCTAATATTCTTATTATAATAAGCATATATTCTAATAATGTGTACCAGAAATCCTGAATGGAGGCGTGTATGTGGATCAGAACAAGTTCTTGTGCCACGCTGACACCATCCACTGGCATGACATCATCAAGAACCCGCGTTCTGAACTTCTGGTGGTTCCGTCCAACAACAGTGGCAACACATGTGAGTACCACTGAGAAGATTTGACACTTTCTAAAACAATAATGTTCATATCATCAAACATGAGATGTATGACTGTTTATGACTAACAAATTGTTTTTATTATAAATTATTTTTTTTTTAGTATTGCTGTTATTATTATTATTATTATTATTATTTAAAAAATAAAATGTTATTAGTATGAAAACCCTGAAGATGGAGCAGGTGCCCTTTCTGTTTTTACCCTTTTATTTACACATTGTAATTGTAATTTTCTAATAATGTATTCCATGAATATTAATCCAGGTCTTTCAAACTCAATTCAAAAACTATGACAACTACAATAGGGAACTAGTTTGTGCAGAAAAAAACCCCTCAGCTGTCAGTAGTAAAATAATAACGATGATTGAATACATTTAATTCCAGTATAATACAAGTTCAGACAAATACAATTTAAATCTAGTGTCTGAACTATTTATAAATGATCTATGTTGATATATCTGACCGATTAGTTTTATCTGGAACACAAAAGGTCATGGGTGATTATTTGGGGTTATTTCCACAGGCAGACGGTGTCACAGATCTTGTAATGGACGTTGCTGGGGTCACCAGGAAGACCAGTGCCAAAGCTGTGAGTTTTTATCCATCCTATCTATGTCCTCAATATACCACAGCCGCATTGTGTCTTCCACACTTTAATGACAATTTAGCACTTTTAAGAATTGAAATGACCATTGAACTCTCTGGGGTTTTAAGAAGTCTTGATATGCCCTAACATTTGTGCTATTTTAAAGGTGCTATATGTATTTTTTAGGGACCTCTATCGGTGATGTTTCAGATTGCAACCAATTTTTACACAAGAGCGCTAGCTCATGGTACACGAACACACTGAGACTTTCAACACTCTGGAGAAAGCATCACACAACATGCTGGAAACTCATGTAAACTCCTACTGCAACGTTTCAATAATAGCTTCATCAGCTTCGTGCTCATAATATGATAACGATGTGGTGTTATCTAGCTTAAGGCATTTCACTTACTATTCGTGTATCTTTCAGAATCAGGAATGTCAACATAATTGAATGTATAATATGATAATGGAAACTGTTAGTGAACTAGACTGAACAATTTCAGTGTCACAGTAAAACCGATGGATTTCGCAAAAAAATCCGACCCGGAGACTTCACATAGAAGTAGGAATACTGGCCTTCAGAGATAATAGCAAAACCCGATAAGTGGATCACTGTAATGTGTGATTACAACCCCTTCACACACAGGCATTAAAAAAAGATTCATTTTAGAAGAAAGGTGACATATAGCACCTTTAAGTTGCTTATAAATTGCTAAAGTCTGATTACACTATTCAGTACAAACTGGGCTACAATAATATGTCAGCAACATGTATATGTTTACAATTTTTAAGTAGGAGAAGTAGACCCTTTACAATTTTAAATGATGCATCTGTATGACCATAAATGATTATTTGTATTTTTTATGAGCAATATGAGTATTTTAAGTCGGTTTTGCTGCTGTTCAAAACAAACAAATCTACTAGAACACACTTGTGCGTTTTATTTTTACTTCATCCCTGATTGTTTCTTATAGACAATTGGTAAGTAAGCATAGTTGTAATAAGTCTAAATGACTGCATGTGCATTATAAATATATACAGTATATATATATTATAAAAGCCAAAACTAGATTTGTGTGACAAACTGAGTGATATTGTGATGTTGAAGTTAGATGAACTGTCTAAAGAACAAAAATTTGAGACCTCACACATTCCTCTGGGAATGATTGATCATCAAATCATTATTAATATTTTGAGCATTAAGGCGCACTTTTAAACGCTACGTATTTACTTAATTGACTGTTGTTCCCAGACATTTTTTCCATTTGATTATTTTGCGGCTATAGTCATATGTAATTTATTTTTATTTATTTTTCAACGTGGTTCTGAAGTTATGAATTTTCAATTCTGACAGCATTTCTAATAAAAGGCAAAAGTCTGTTATTGTCGGTCTGAGCCTCTGGGCCGATAGCTGTGATAATCAGCTGGTAAGGGTTATCAGGGTATCTCTACTGTCTGGAACCTGCTGGTGATACAGCTCATAGTGTGGGTGGTAATTAGCTTAATAAAAGAGTGACAGAGAGAGACAGTGTCAGACTGATGTACTTTAACAGCCCAAGACATTTCAGACTGCTGCAGACGCCATGAAGTATTTCAAGTCATGGAGTTGGAGGTCTAATAAGACAGAGTGACATACTTGTTATTTGACTATGTCTGTTTTGGTTTTGCACACTACCTCACTTAACTAATTCAGCTGTTAGAAAGAGTTAACACAGTCTCATCCCAAGAAGTCATATAAATGACGTCTTGGGACGTCTTTTGACCATACGTCAACATCCGCCTTTTTAGGGTACCCTTAAACGTCGGTTACATGACGATACCGGGGCGTCATACAACTGATGCTTTACCTTTAACGTCGGTTAGGTGACGGGGTAGGTTTAGGTCTGGGGTAGGGTTAGGATCCGATAACGTCATCTAACCGACGTTTAAGGGTACCCTAAAAAGACGGATGTTGACGTATGGTCAAAAGATGTCCCAAGGCGTCAGTTATATGACGTCTTGGGATGAGACTGCGCTGAAAGAGTGTATTTGTATGAATATAAACCAAACAACTAATGGCTGGCCCCAAGTAAAATATTTTGTAAATCTTATGAGATTTTTAGACCAAAAACATGATGATAAAAATAAAAAAAATTGAATGGAAACAGTTTTTTTCCCTGCCTATAGTGTGTGGAGGGCTGTGATGTGAACAAGACAGCACAAGCACTAGTTTCCATTCACAAACAAGACTGTGAACAAGGGGAAATCAAAATATCTCGTGGTCAAATGGGACTTTAGAGTAAACCAACATAGAGTAAACGGACAACGGGCAAGAATACTGTAGCGATGATAATGATTGTATAGATAATTAACTGGAAAAAAACTAAAAAAGGTTTGTGTTATGCTTCCGTCAGCTCGTTTCCTGATTATGTATCTGTTTGTTCCACACAACAATCTACAGGGTTCATGTGCGTTTGTCCTCAGGGTTCCCCCCACACAAATGGATTTCAGATCGTACATATTCAGCATGTTTTCCAATTTGAGATTGGTGCAACCCCGGCGTGCTTTTTCAATGATTCAATCACTCTTAACACACATCACACCAGAGGAAAATAAAATAAAATAATCTGTACCATCAAGATAATCGACATTTTACCTAGGATTGCCAGAAGGGAAGGATTTGGCCCAAACACGGCCTGGTTATATGTATCTTATAGTGTGTGTGCCTTTTCTCAAGTATGACACTTTTCAATGCAAGTATATGATTTGAATGGTCAGTATATTAGCAAGGAGAATTGTAGATATTTGACTGTTTTGAGATGATAGATAGATAGATAGATAGATAGATAGATAGATAGATAGATAGATAGATAGATAGATAGATAGATAGATAGATAGATAGATAGATAGATAGATAGATAGATAGATAGATAGATAGATAGATAGATAGATAGATAGATAGATAGATAGATTTTTATTTATTTTTTTAAATAGAAAACTATTTATTCTCAATCTTCCTCTATCTATATTCACAATCATACAGTGACAAAGACGGTGTGTGCAGAGCAGTGTGATGGACGCTGTTTTGGTCCGTACGTCAGTAACTGCTGCCACCGGGAATGTGCAGGAGGCTGTTTTGGACCCAAAGACACAGACTGCTATGTATGTCAACGTTTTATTTTTTACCTGATTCTGCATTATTTCAAAGGGTAATAAAGGCAATGACAAGTGCCTGCTCACTTTGTTTGAAAATGAATCTGTTCTCTTCATTATTGTTTTATCGATCTAACACATATGTACGGGATTGTTTTTTTTTATTTTTATTTTTTTATCTCAGGCTTGTACTAACTTTAATGACAGCGGGGCCTGTGTGACGCAGTGTCCTCAGCCATTCGTCTACAATCCAACAACCTTCCAGCTCGAACACAATCCCAACGCCAAATACACCTATGGAGCTTTCTGTGTCAAGAAATGCCCACGTAAGTTAGCTTTCCTGGAGGACGGCATTACTAATTTTCCCATTGTAACTACTGTACTCTTCATATGCATGAAGTGATTTGGCCTGATTCCATTTCCATTTTGAGATATTATCTTTGAGACGATCATTGCACAGCAGTCTATTTTATGCTCTAATATGTTGCTGTCTGGAACTCAGATAATTTTGTGGTGGATCACAGCTCTTGTGTCAGAGCCTGTCCGAGCAACAAGATGGAAGTGGAGGAAAATCACATCAAGATGTGCATCCCGTGCACTGACATCTGTCCGAAAGGTCAGTGCTATTCATAAAGGTTGTTCTCATGTTGACATTATGAACATGATGATGCAAAAATGTCCCCAGGCAACCTTTTTCTCTGCAGGTTATAGTAAATTTAGCTTCCTTAGCTCAAATAATATAACAAAAAAGCCACAACTTTGGGTCAGTGAGATTATTTTCTTAAAAAAAAAAAAAAAAAAAACATCACCAAGGCTACTTTTATTTGCTTAAAAACATGGTGAAAATGCAAAATAATGGTTATCAATTTTATTTTATTTGAAAATTTAAATTATTTCTGTGATTGCAAGGCTGCATTTTCAGCATTATCACTCCAGTGTTCCTAAAATATGAAATTAAAAACATTTCTTACTAATATCAGTGTTAATATATATATATATATATATATATATATATATATATATATATATATATATTATTATTATTATTATTATTATTTTTTTTTTTTTTTTTGTGGAAACAGTGATACTGATTTTTCATGGTTCTTTAATAAATAGAAAGTTCATAAGAACAGCATTTATTTGAAATGAAATATTTTGTCATATAAATCTGTCACTCTTGATCAATTAAATGCAGCATTGCGGAATAGGAGTATTGATTTGTTTTTAAAAATAAACCTAATCTTACTGACCCGACAGAGCGTTCATTTATATTTTTCAAACTGATCTACAAGTAGCAAATGCATATCCACATTTGAGAGTAAACAAACATGATCAAAAAGAAATTGGCTATAAACACACACACACACACACATCCGCCAAATTAATCATTCCGCTTTCTCCCATTTAGTTTCCTTTCACTGGTTCCATCTCCCCCTTCTTATACAGCCTTTGAAATGAAAGTACCAGCATGTGTTGCTTTGGATACTGGTCATCAGGATGGGGATGCTTGTCTTATGGTGTCTCAACCAGGCTTCTTAACCATCAGGATCAACCTTATAGTCGATCACCCAAACCAGCACTTGTTACCAGCCTCTTGTTAGTTTTAGATTTACAGTATATACTATATATATAAAAGGAGTAAACACATAAGTATATAGAAATATAGAGAGTAAACACATAACAGTCAATTTTATAATGATTGTAACAAAAGTGTGTTGTTCTTTCAATAGAGAAAAGATTAATGGTGGATGACCACAAAATAAGAAAAAAAGTGACAATGGGCCCAGACAACAAACTGGGTCAATATCAATATGACTCACATTTAATCATAATTGAGCTCACAATGAGGGAGAAATTGATGTTTGAATATCTCTCTCTATCCATCTTCAGTGAATTATGATAAAGCCAAACTCATTTTACAACAGAGAAATGTATGTCAACATGTTATTAAGAATATGGTAAACATATGCTGCAGATTTTCTGCAGAGTTTGCATAAAGGCGCTATAAAGTACCTTATTATTATTAGTTATTTCAACCATAGAGGCAGTGTTCTTTCATTATTATTTAGACTTTTTTAGTATCTAATTAGCTTTTATTTTTACATTTTGGTGCTATAATATTACTTTAAGTTTTAGTATTTAATATTTAGCTTTAATTTATTTTATTTTAGTACTTCAACTTATTTTATTTTAGTTATATTTTCATTTTTTAATACAATTTTTATCTTTTATTTTCTTTCAGCTTTTTTTATTTCAGGGAATGAGACCACACTGCAGAGAAGAACACTTGTCATGAGTTTTCACTTTTCAAAGTAGTAAACAAAGGTTTGAGTAATTTCTGCTCCCAGTTGTGTTGTTTAAAAATGGGTTATTTGTGGTGTCCCAGTGTGTGATGGTATAGGTACCGGCAGTCTTCAAACGGCTCAAACTGTAGATTCCAGCAACATTGAGAAGTTTGTCAATTGCACCAAGATCAACGGCAACCTCATCTTCCTCATCACAGGCATCAAAGGGTGAGTCCAGTCTATCTATGGCTTAACTTTTAGGCTTTTTAAAAGTGCAAAGTTTTTCTTGGCAAGGCTTTCCTTTTCAAAACATAAATAATAATGGGATTTTTACTTAAATGTTAAAAAATGCATTTACAAAACCTACAACTTAATATTAAATAAACATTCACATTACACATTCAGATCATATTAGCAATATCATGTCTATATAATATATGGTCTCATTTTGAAGATAAAGTGAACAATGCCATCATAAAAATGTAAATTGAACAAAAATTTGCCGGTTTGTGATGTGAAATTCACTGACAAAAAATGATTTTGTGGTGAAATAAATACTACAGAAAAAACAATGTAATTTACATTAAAAAAGTGAGTTCAGGCAAGAATTAAAAAAATAAGTAAATTCAGTAGTACTCCATTCAATCGTGTAGAAATGAAAGCGTAAATATCAACATTATAAAATTAAGTGAAATTGCTCAACTTTTCTGATACTGGTTTTTCCCAGCATGGACTGGGCCATGAATAATTAATGAGGTTTATTTTTCCATATGTTTCCACACTGTAAAAAAAATATTATTGGTTTAACTTAAAAAAAAAAATAAGTGACCTGGTTGCCTTCAAATTTTAAGTTCATTGAAATGGAAAAATTGAGGAGATTGATTTAATCAGCAGAAACTCAAAATATTATGTTATCTGAACTACATAAATTATCTAAGTTGATTTGACAAAAGAAAAAAATGTTGTGATAACAAATCATGAAAATATTTTTTTTAGGCCACAGATGCACATATGTACACATACATATAGCCTAACCCTTTTTCTGGTTGGGTTTGTGTATTATTTTTAACAGGGATATGTTTCATGGTATCAGAGCTCTGGACCCTGATCGGTTAAATGTATTCCGCACCGTCAGAGAGATCACAGGTGAGCGACAGTCACCATCCATCACATCACAACCCATTAAACCTGTGTAGCCTTGCGTAAAACCATTAACTTTCTTTATTTCTTCATACATTAACTTTTTATCCTTTGTGTTAGGGAGTATTCTCTGTCACAAATCCTTATGCGTATGCAATATTTATGTGTTTATGAAGCCTCAAAGAAATGAACTATGACTCATGCTAAAAGCCCTTTGTCACTTTCAACTTGTTCTTCTGATTGTGCCAAATAGTTAATGGAGTGAAGCTGCAAAGCAACGTTTTCCAAATGAAACTCGTGCACCAAGAAACTGCTCTCTTGTACACCAACGGTGTACCCTCAGTTTAGACACATTTCACCCAATACGACAACAAAATGATCATTTAAACAATGTGCGTCTGAAGAAATGATGCGCAGTGGTAATGGAACCGTTCTTTTAATTAGCGCAATCATTTCCCCGAATATACTTTCATTTCAAAATAATGGGGTAATTTTACTGTCAGACAGACAGGAATAATATTGTACTCATTGGACCTGCGGCAATATCCTCAGCCGATGTCTACTGTCATAGTAACAAACTTGTTTATCTGTTTCATATGCAGGGTAGAGATAGTTCTCTTTGAAATAAATTTTTCGTATGTTTTAGCTCACCTCAAGGGCATCCAAGATGTAGGTGTCTTTGTTTCCACAGTATTTTCAATTTTGATATTTTTAGGTCAAACCGTTCTTGTCTGTCAGTCATATAATGGAGGTCTATGGTCACCACCTCAAAGAGCTGTCCAAATTAAACGTGATTTAATGTCTCGTAAATGTAAGTACACATTGATGGCCTAAGACACGAAACGAGCGGTTTATGTGAGAAAACGAACAGTTTTTGTATCGTTTTTACCTCTTGTAACCACAGCCACATCCAAGTGATCTGAGGGCGCTTTGTGGCTGTGGTTACAAGTCGTAAAAACGATATAAATATTGTTCGTTTTCTCACACAAACCACTCGTTTCGTCTCTTAGGCCATTTTACATTTACGAGTCATTAAATCATGTTTAATTTGGACTTCTCTGTGCATGCTCTTTGAGGTGGTGACCATAGACCTCCATTATATGACTGACGGACAAGAACGGTTTGACCTAAAAATATCAAAATTGAAACTGCTGCGGAAACAAAGACACCTACATCTTGCATGCCCAAAAATTAATTTCAAAGTGAACAATCCCTTTAAATGCCTAATTTGAACGAGCAAAAGCTGAATTGTTTTTTTCTTTTCTATTTTCGTAGGTTCCTTAAACATCCAGTCCTGGCCAGAAAACATGACAGATCTTGCCGTTTTCTCGAACCTTGCCACCATCGGAGGGCGATCTCTTTATAGGTAAAAGCTCAGTCATCATCACTTGATTCACAACAGTTGTGGACATATGCGTTTTTGTTCTTACAGTAGCTTAGCTAATCCTGATTATTTTAAATAAGGGAGTTAGAAATGTATGTATTCTACTAAGTCAACCATCTCTCATTAGAGATTTATATTTCATATATTTTTTAAAGGTTTTAACATGGGGTTACTTCAAGTACATAAAGTCCTGTGCCTAGAATCCCAGTGCTGAATAAATAAAAGGACTGCTTTGTGTCACAGTTATGTGGCTGATGGGTGGATTGATGCCTCCCATGGGTAAAGCCTTTTTTCTTCACCCAACTCTCAAAAACATGTCCAGAATTCACTCCTGGACTAGTTTAGTTTAAATCTATTAGGCCTTTTTAGTTTCAGAGGGTTGGCGAATATGTGTCGACGCCGTCCCAAGTGTACTTTTCCTGTTCATTTTTGGGCTGAATCTTTTCACAGATTTGCTCATACTCTAAATGTCTTTTAGTAATATATTCAGAAGTGTCCTCATTAACTACTTCTAAGAATCCCCTTGTTTCACATTAGATCCAAGTGAAAACGGTTCACTCCCTCTGGATGTGGCACTCAGTTCCTGTAGCACAGTTGTCATTTATCAGAGACGTCTTCAATTATATCCCGCATTAATGTGAAGAAGAGTGAAGCAGCTGTCTGTGTCTTCTTCTCAGTGGTATTTCTCTGCTGCTCCTGAAGCAGCGCTGGATCTCTTCACTGCAGTTCCAGTCTTTGAGAGAGATCAGCGCCGGTAACGTCTACATGACCAACAACAGCCAGCTCTGCTTCTACAATACAGTGAACTGGACCGGTCTGTTCCGCACCAGCACCCAGAGAGCTCTGATCAAGAACAACAGGGACACCAGAGAGTGTAGTGAGTGTCTCATCTACACCTCCATCTGTTCAGTAACTGATTTAAATAAGATGTTTGAAGCAGAAATAACAATCTTGGCATGCAATAGTGATGCATTTGTTTGAAATGCTTCCATTTCCAGCGAATCTCAAAAACAGACTTTAATTAGACTGAAAATTGAGGATCGGATTCTATGATTTAGTTGCTAAAATACAACCGATTTAATTGCGTCTTATGATGTCTTATTGAATTTTGTAATTGATATAAAGTAAAAAGAGAATACACTTGCAGTTCTGTTCAAGCAGTGAGGAAATATTATATTTGTTAATATTATGCAGTGTTAATATTTTCTTTTTAATATTTTCAAGTGTTTTTGCTCCAAAAAGATAGATACTTGATTATTAAGATTTAAGCGAAAAACGTATTTTATACACACACTAGCATGTATCCCACATTTATTCTCAGGCCAAGCTGCTGAATATTGAGTTAACATATGTTATGTGAGCGAACATATGAAAATGATTTAGATATGAGACTCCTATCCAATACATCATAGTTAATATAATTAATATACACTACTCTTTAAAAGTTTGGAGTCAGAAAGATTTTTTTCAGCAAGGATGCATTATATTAATCAAAAAGGACAGTATAAGATCTTGATAAAGTTCCAAAAAGAGTTCTGTTTCAAATAAATGCTTTTGTAACATTTTATATTCATCAAAGAATATATCAAATATATCATGGTTTCCCAAAAAAAAGCAGTGAAACTGTTTTCTGTTTTCAAAAATATATATTCATACAAAAACATTTAGTTTCATTCTTGCTCTTAACTAACTGTTAACTATGATTTTTGCCTCAATAAACGCCTAATTATTGCTTATTAATAATTAGTAAGGTAGTTGTTAAGTGTAGGTATTGGGTAGATTAAAGGTTGTAGAATATGATCATGCATAATAAGGCATTAATATGTTTTTAAAGTACTAATAAATAACCAATATCCTAGTAATATGCATGCTAATAAGCAATTAGCAAATAGTGAGAATTGGACCCTAAACTTTTGTTTTATATTGTAATAATATTTCAGAATATAGCTGTTTTTATTGTATTTTTATCAAATAAATGCAGTCTTCGAAGGGACTTCTCAAAACTTTTAATCTCACTATTGTAACCCCCAAAATAGCTTTTTTTAATCTTACAAACCCATGGATGTTCAATAAATGACAACTCTTTACACAGTCTAACATTGAAAAAAGCCTAAAACTGGAAATAGGCTATTGAAGTAAGATGTTACTTGTGCAAGAAAGGGCTAATGAAGATGAGCCATTTCCAGTGTACACCGCCAAGCTGGATATAATTAGTGTGCTAATAAGTTTGTAGCGTGAGGGGATCAATGGCTCTGTTAGCCGGCTCATTCATTAGCCTCTTTTCCACACCATCGATCAAAGTGAGCTAATCTACACAACTGACCAACAGCTTAGACCTACACACACACACATACAATGTGTTTATCCATGAAGGACAATTTTTTTACCAGTCCAATTGTGGAGCAAGGATAACTGTCTTATGTGGCTGGTGAATTTGAAACATATTTAACCACTTAAAGATCATCAACATCAATCCCCAGGTAACACATTAAAGGGATACTTCACCTCTAGAGAGATGAATGTGTATTTAAAATGGGTCATTTTTGTAGAAGAAATGGGAAATTATTTATGAATTTGGAGCTTTGTGGACTGAGAAAAGCCAGAAAATGTATTTTTGGCTGAATGGATGAAAGACAACAACTCCCAGAATGCACTTGCTTTCCACGCCTACCGATAACAGAGCGCACTAGTTAAACAACAAGTCTAGGCTACTGAGTCTCCGTGATAAGTCTGGCCCAAAAATGTGTTTCGATATCGCCCAAAATGTCCAGATTCACCATTGGAATGAATTCAGTTAGATTGAAACTAAAGGTGTTGAAATTGAGAAAACTTAAATGGTCTGTTTCAGTACCTTCAATTGCATTTTAATTTAATTAAGATTATTGCACATTTTATTATTAATATTATATATATGGATCGAAATATCCAAGTTCCAAATGAATAATGTAGTTGCAGTGTTTTCTTCCTTAATGTGTGTGTGTGTTTTTTCAGCTAAAGAGCAGATGGTTTGTGATCCGTTGTGTTCGGAGTCAGGTTGCTGGGGTCCTGGCCCAGAACAGTGTCTCTCATGCAAATACTTCAGCCGAGGAAGGACATGTGTCAAGTCCTGTAACTTATATTATGGGTGAGTATGTGCGCAAACAAATCATTTATGGTGTCACTTTGCTTATGTACACAGCTTTTCTTTTTAAAAACTTCTGTCTTCTTGCTCTTCTGTTTCTTAAACCACTTTAGATTGAAGTTGCCTTAATATATATGTGTGTTTTCAAATGCAGATTTTTTTTTCAGATGGGCTGCTGGCTCCAAAGATATATCTCCAGTATGACTATCATGATCAGACCATCAAGATCAAGGGATCAAAAATGCTTTTAATGCTATTTATAAATCAAAGGAATAGACAGACTCTCATGCTTTTCTGGCAGGCTGGAAAAAAAAATACATAGAGACATGGAAACAGGCTTTGAAAAGAACAGGCAAAATGTCCAATGCTTAGATTTTGTTTTTGTTTCATTCAAGATTTTTTTTTTTTTCCTAGAGCTATTCTTGAATTCTTAAGAGACCACTGCAAAATTAGCAATTTCTCTGGTTTCTATTTTGTAGGCATTTGTTTGAACATTTTTGTTTTATTCTGATAAACTACCGACAAAATTTCTTCCAAAGTTCAAATAGAAATATTGTCATTTAGAGCATGTATTTGCATAAAATGACTACTGATCAAGATAAACAAACAAAAAAGATGCCATTTTCAGACCTCGAGTAATGCAAAGAAAACATTTAATTTATTTATTGACCCCAAGCCACGTATAGTGCTATCCTGGATCAAAACTTGCTTCCTTCGTCCCTGGCAGTTTTCCCCAACTCGAAGGATTGTTTTGCTCTAGGTGCTCAGCCCAAACTCCAGGCCTGTCACTTGAACCCCATTGAAAACCTCTGGAACGATCAAGAGGAAGGACACAAAGTTCACAATCTGTCAAACAAAGCCGACCTGCTTGATTTATTCATTTTTTTGCCTCCCAACAGCAATATGACTCATCTGACGTTAAAACATTAGCATCATGTTGTTAAAAGAATTATTACAAACAAATTATTACAAAGAATTATTTCTTTGCATGAAGGTCTGAAAACACGCCATTGTTTTTTTTGTTATTTTCAGTTGTCATTTTCTGCAAATAAATGCTCTAAATGTTCATGTTTTTACTTGGAATTTGGAAGAAATGTTGTTCATACTTTAAAGAATAAAAACTTCCGAAACAAAATTAGGAACCTTTAAAATTGCAAAATAGGGGCAATTTAAGTTTTCAGCACTTCAGGGTTTCACAGATTGAGGGTAAAATTAATCTAACCATCCAAGTGTATTTTAGTGTGTGCTTATATTTTAAATTTACAGTATTTTTACAGTATTGTATACATTTATTTTGAAGAGAAATCAATACAAACCACATCCATTGGCTGGATGATGTTTAGTGTGGGATAAAAACTTACAGTTTTAGACTTTGAGCACTCATGTACTGGAGGTTTGATTTGTTCACATCTTAGATGCCTCTTTCAGGTCTTAATCGACAAGATTTCTTTGTTCTCTTCTAATACTCTCAACTGAACTATCACCAACAGAAACAGATGAAAGTAGCATTGACAGCTCCTTAAGCTGTTTCCACTTTCATTGATTTGTATGGCTTTACTTGATTGTCTGTTAAGTTAATTGACCTAGATTTGGACATAATCACACTAGCCGCTGGTTGCTATGTAAAAAAAGTACACGACACATTGTAAATAAATTCTGTATCCAATGCACGGCTCAGCACACATTGTTGTTTGTCTGTTCAAGGGACGTTCGAGAGTATGCCAATGGCTCGGTTTGTGTTGAGTGTGACAGCCAGTGTGAAAAAGCCGGAGAGAAAAGTCTGACCTGCCATGGCCCGGTAAGAGTCTAAAAGCCATGTGGGAACCTTTTTTGCAGATTCAGACTGCATATAAAATAATTAGGGACCAGAAAGTCCTTTAGAGGCCAATTCACAATGTATCGACCAGCCCATTCTCATCCCAAGACGTCATCTAACTGACCATACATCAACATCCAACGTTTTAGGGTACCCTTTAACGTTAGTTAGATGACGCTATCTAATCCTAACCCTACCCCAGACCTAAACCTACCCGCGTAATCTAACTGACGCTAAAGGTAAAGCTTCAGTTTGATGACGCCCTAGGATAGCGCCATCTAACTGACGTTAAAAGGTGCCCTAAATCGTAGGATGTTGACGTATGGTCAAAAGCGTCTTGGGATGAGAATGTGTTGTACCGACAGATGCCGAAAAACACAGAAAGTCACCAGCTTACAGCACGTCACTTCTTTAGTGAGTTCAATCGGTGAAAACAAGCTCCAACACACACCACACTGATCCGACAAAGTGTCTGTTGGCTGCATCTTTCGATGCGGTGTCAGTTGGCCTTGGAACTTCATAAGATGTCCTTTTTGTGGTTGAATGTGTTAGAAAGAGTATGAAGATACAAAATGATACATCCTTGAAGTTATATTACACATCTCTGCTTGTTTGTTTAAATTAAATTTCCTTTCCATCTTTTAAACAGTGCTTCAGTCTCTACCTTTCTCTTTTCTCCCATTGCAGGGTCCAGATCACTGCGTGAAATGCTTGCATCTGAAAGACGGGCCCAACTGTGTGGAGAAATGCCCTGATGGTCTGCAGGGAGCAAACAGCTTCATCTTCAAATATGCTGAGACCAACAACGAGTGCCATCCCTGCCACCCCAACTGCACCCAGGGGTAAGACTGTTTGCACTTGAATCTATTTGTATGCTTCTTTCCTTCCTTTAACTGCATCAAGCTCAATATGCCCAGAGCACGAACCTAATTGCCCATGTGGGTAAAGCTGTCGTGCTTACCACATTCAGTCTTGGACACATTGGCCTGGGGGATTTGAGAGCAGAGAGAACAGGTTCCTGACTCCACAGATCAGTGGTCTGCAACTGGTTTTGCTGCAGGACCCAGATTCTATATTGGACATCAAGTGTCCACCTAACACTGCGCCAACATTTTTCAATAGACTTTGACAATAAACATTAAACATTGAGTTTTAGTTTGTAATAGTCCATTTAAAAGTAACACTGACTAGTGCGGCATGTTTGCCTTATAATGCCTGGTTCAGTTTACACGTTTTTAGCCCGATTTTGGCACGATCCGTTTGACGTAGGGTGTCGTGGGAATTCGTAAACGACAACGGATTCGATCGTATCATCTCGTAGTGTGTCATAGTGGGCGACAACTTACGTTGCGTCTGCGATGCGTCACGACAAAAAGTCTAGCATATTTAATTTCATGTTTAATTATAATGTCATTCTTTCTTCAGTCGAAAAGAAATTAAGGTTTTTGATGAAAACATTCCAGGATTTTTCTCCATATAATGGATTTGGAACCAAACGGTTCAAGGTCCAAATGAGAGTTTCAGTGCAAACTTCAAACTGAAAGGGCTTTAAATGATTCCAGACGACGAATAAGGGTCTTATCAAGCGAAACAATCGCTCATTTAAAAAGAAATAACAAAGTTTAAGTTTTATAAGCTCAAATGCTCGCCCTGCTCTGTTCTGTGATGCGCGTTCGTGACTCTCCTGTTCGAACTCGTTTATCAAAATGAACAAATCTTTTTTTGTGTCATTTGGTTCATTCAACGAACGAAATGAACGAATTGACTCCGAAATAAAGTCAAACCCAATTTTTCTAAAAATAAAGTCAAACCCAAATTTTCTAAAAATAAAGTCAAACCCAAATTTCCATAATAGAAATTACCATAACTGTAATGTACCTGGTCTTTGTGAGTTTAATATAACAATATAACTCAAATACGTTGATTACATCTCAATATGATTGTCTGTGTTGCAGTTGTACTGGACCCCGAGTGCAAGATTGTGTTGGCATGTTGGACAGGTAAGGGACACAAATCCAACTTTGGTCAAGGTTAATTTGCAAAAAAATAGTAAAAAAAAATATTATATGAATGTGTTATATTTGATCACATAAAGGATAGTATTTATAAAACAAAAAAAAAATAATGACCTAATAGAATATAATACATTAAAATATAATACAATACAAAAACAAAAATCATAAAACAACTTATTTTCTTGTGGTCTTCCAGGACTCCTCTGATTGCGGCTGGGTTAATAGGGGCTCTCTTCGTGATGGTCATCATAGCTCTCGGTGTGGCCGTTTACATCCGCAGAAAGAGCATTAAGAAAAAGAGAGCTTTACGTCGTTTCCTGGAGACTGAGGTGAGAGATGGGCATGAGTAAGCACTCACTAATACTGGAACATTCCATACATTATGCATCATATCTTGTGTCCCTTCTGTCTGTCACCTTGCATCAGTTTCCTCCCCTGTCCACAGCTTTTTCATTTCTTTTTCTTTTTGTTTCTTGGACCTTGCATGCTTAAAAAATCCCCAGCATACAGCACATAAAGTATTCAGCGGAGGGCCTTCCTTAAATGTGTGGCAGGTTTGTTGGGTTAATGCATAGCCCTGTTGCCCTGAATGACTGTGCAGCCTATTAAAAAACATGGCCTGTCTATGCTGGTTTGGATAATTTGCAGGTGGAGCAACAGTGTTATAGACAGCTGTCAGCTTGAGAAGATGCCCTGTATCCAAAAGCTGACAGAGACACTCACGCACTAGAATCCTGAAATCCGTTTTAGCAAACCTGAGACCTCTGTTCAAGTAGAAAGTGATGTGTTTCTGCCAAGAAAAGGAAAAGCAAAGGTCTAGACCACCCAAATGTTTGCCGATTACGATGTTTTGAAAGCGTAGCTAAATTTTCAGATCAATTTCACACTTGAGAATTAACAAAAGTAGCATAAAAAATCATGGGGAGAGGCAATCTTTTGAATGCCTCTCCCCATATATTTCTATTGTATGTGGTTTTTAATGCAGAGAAAATTTCAAATTCTGTTGATAGTTATATTGAACCCGTAACACTCATTTACTTAAGCAGAAAGGAAAGCTCTATATTATTATTCTACCCAGACACTGTCCTTTAACAGTGAATGACAAATGCTATTTCAGCACCACATATCTGGACAGCTCCCTCAAATGCTCAGTATAAATGCTGTATTTCAGCACCACATATATGGACAGCTCCACACTGTGTGTGTTCAGTCGACTCATCCATAAAACCAGCCAAAAGTGACAGCCTTCTGTTTTGTGCTGTGATTGGTCACTTAAATGACCTGTTAGTCCTGAATAATCGATAACCAAATTTACATGTTTATAGATTGTTAAAATGTCACTATAAAAATGCCTTTTTCATTAGGTAAGATCGAAAGTTCTGAGTGGGCTGTTTTGTATAGGGTGTGATGAGAGATACAATCTTTCTTCTCATAAATATGAACATAAATAAGCCCCAGGTTTAAGAGACACGTTTTAAGACTAGTCCCAGACTACAATGCATGTTTGAGCTGTTAGCTACTTGAAAAAAAAAAAAAAAAACATTTGCGCAAAGCAAGCCAATACACTTTTCCATGTTGATAAGAGCATTAAGGTGAGAAAAAATAATGGGACAACAAGAAATCAAGAGACATTTAGAATAGATTAAAATGTGCGATTAATTGCGAGTCAACTATGACATTAATGCGATTAATCTCGATTAAATATTTTAATCGTTTGACAGCACTACTTCTAAGTGAACTAATGTCCTGTCCGTGAAACCAACCCGATCTCACGCCAATTCGTACGAATTTTACAAAGTGGCTAATTCGTAAACAATTCGTACGACATCACTCTTACAAATTAATACAATTTTTGCTAAATCCTACATATTTAGCAAAAATGTAATTTTAGACAGCACTACTAATCTACATTTAGAATAGATTAAAATGTGCGATTAATCGCGAGTCAACTATGACATTAATGCGATTAATCGCGATTAAATATTTTAATCGTTTGACAGCACTACTTCTAAGTGAACTAATGTCCTGTCCGTGAAACCAACCCGATCTCACGCCAATTTGTACGAATTTTACAAAGTGGCTAATTCGTAAACAATTCGTACGACATCACTCTTACAAATTAATACAATTTTTGCTAAATCCTACATATTTATCAAAAATTTAATTTTAGACAGCACTACTAATCTACATTTAGAATAGATAAAAATGTGCGATTAATCGCGAGTCAGCTATGACATTAATGCAATTAATCGCGATTAAATATTTTAATCGTTTGACAGCACTACTTCTAAGTGAACTAATGTCCTGTCCGTGAAACCAACCCGATCTCACGCCAATTTGTACGAATTTTACAAAGTGGCTAATTCGTAAACAATTTGTACGACATCACTCTTACAAATTAATAAATTTTTTGCTAAATCGTACATATTTAGCAAAAATTTAATTTTAGACAGCACTAGTAATCTACATTTAGAATAGATTAAAATGTGCGATTAATCGCGAGTCAACTATGACATTAATGCGATTAATCGCGATTAAATATTTTAATCGTTTGACAGCACTACTTCTAAGTGAACTAATGTCCTGTCCGTGAAACCAACCCAATCTCACACCATTTCGTACGAATTTTACAAAGTGGCTAATTCGTAAACAATTCGTACGACATTACTCTTACAAATTAATAAAATTTTTGCTAAATCGTACATATTTTACTAGTTGACCAATTCGTACGAATGACCTACCCCTGACCCCGCCCCTAAATCTACCCATCACGTGGGTTTAGACAAATCGTACGAATTCATACTAGTGAGGTCAAACGAATTGCCACTTTTTAATCACTTCTACGAATTCGTACGAGTTGGTCGTGCGATAGCGTTGGTGAAACTGCTATCAGTGGTTTAATTCCTTAATTCAGTTGTTGTTACTAAGTTGTTAATTTATTAATTTATTTTGGTGCACTTATTACAGAGACAATTCCCCTGTAGAAACCTGAAATGAATAGTTCCCCCTAAATATTATTCAACTTATGTCATTCTAACCTATAAATATTTCTTTATTCTGTGTAACACAGATGTTTAGCAGAATGTACACAGTATACTTCTGCATAACTTGTATGTTGTATTATATCATATTAATTACATTATTTATTTTAAGTTATATCTGCGTTATATCCGTTGGAAAAGTTCTCCATTTGGGATCCACAAAAGAAAACAAAATCATATGGAATATGAAGATAAAGATCAACCAACAATTTAAAATGTGCCAGTTGACTGGAGACACCATGATGGTACCTCATGGATCATCATTTATGGGGGTTTAACCTGTTATCTTTTGGTTTTCAGTTAAATCTAACACCTCTCATCACACTACTGTTTACTTTAAAAATAATTTACATTTCCTAACAGTCACATTATCTGAAGAACACTGGCTCTTTTTTCCCCACAGGTCTACAATCTGTTTATTGTTGAGCACAAGCAACTAAACAAGTCCAAGACTGACACACACACTGCAAATGCCACTTTGTATTTTGCAATTATGTCTCTATTCATCCTTCTCAACCTTACCCCTCTCATCTTCACAAGCTCCCTTCGCAACTGTTTACTCTCCAAATATCCAGTAACATCTTTTATTTCCCCCTCCTGAGGCCCAATAAATACTGCATAAACACATTTAGTCCCAAAAATGGTTAAATGTAACTTCCAAGAGCTTGTTTTGGAGCTCTGTGGTTTTGTGCATTCAAACGTTGTGACTGATCGAAGACTTGCGTTGTTTAAGCAGTTGGTGGAGCCGTTGACGCCCAGTGGTACAGCTCCAAACCAGGCTCAGCTGCGGATACTGAAGGAAACTGAGCTCAAGAGGGTCAAGATTCTGGGAGCTGGTGCCTTTGGCATGGTCTATAAGGTAGCACCTCTAAGTTTTGTGTGCATTGGGGTGTCTACCTATCAGCATTCCTGATTGTATATGATATGAGGTGTTATTGATGATCCTGATGTCTTCTTTTAAAGGGAATCTGGGTTCCAGAAGGGGAAACAGTCAAGATTCCAGTGGCTATAAAGATACTCAATGAAAGCACAGGACCTAAAGCCAATGTGGAGTTTATGGATGTGAGTTTTAATCTTAATAATACCACTAGAATTGCTTTTTAAGTCAATTTAGCTAGTAATGTTGTGACAAAATAAAATGTACTTTCTTAATACACATTCCTGGTCTTAATTTTTGCATAATGTGGTGCATGTTATTCCAAAAAAGAAAAACAAACAAACACGTTAACCCTTGTTAAATTTGATCAAAATATTATACATTTATATTCATTCACCTCTGAAATAGGTCTTTGGCTGACTATTGCATGATGTTAACCAATACCCCAAAACACTACCAATGAAAAGATTAGGATCAGTAAGATATTTTTAAAAATATATATTTTTTTAAAGATACATTTAAATTGATCAAAACTGACAGTAAAGATATGTATGTCTCCAAAGATTTGTTTAAAAAAAATGCTATTCTAATAATTACAGAAGTAATTAAAGTGTCAGTTTGAAATATAATGGCAATACTAATAAATATATTATTATTCTTTCCAATGAGCTGGCTTACACTCTAAAAACCCCCAAATTTTGCAATTTTGGGTGAAATATGGACAAACTCATTGTCAAACATTGGGTTAAAAAATGTAATTTAACAATGTAACCCAATGGCTGGGTTTGTCCATATTTGACCCAAAATTGGGTTAAAACAACCCAGCATTTTTTTTAGTGTGTACATTCAGATCTTTTTTAAATATTTTGTTGTAATATACTTAAAGGCATCTTATTACAGACATAACTTGAGTTGTAAACGTAATTTATCTCGACTTTAAATATAGTAAAGTAGTATTGGAAATAGGAAGGGATGATCATTTCAACAACAGTGATCAGTCATATATCAGTTCAGAGAAATGTCAAGTTTTGAAAAGCCATCAAAACGTGTCCTCGCGATTGCCTGGGAATCCCTTTGTCTGTGTGTTCTGTTATCTGTGCACATACAGTACATAAGCAGGCGAGATGCAGAGCTACTCATCCATGTCTCCGTTGTAACACATAAAACTGTATATACTTTTGAAACATATGGCTGATAAGACAGGCCTACCGTCACTAATGGAGGTCATCTTTGCTGTAGGAGGCAAGAGTAGAATGGCATTTGCAGAGAGATTTGTTATGCTTTATATGCACTATTTTCCTGCACCCCCATGATGCTTTATGCAAATTACGGGAGTATCTTCCGTTAAACCTTCAGTGAAGGGTTCGCTCTATGAACCCGACAATAAGCAATGCACAATGAAATGGCATTATTCTACTCACCCTTCAACCATCAAACATTAAAAGGAAATTTAAAAGTGTAAAAGCAAATTACTAGAATAGACCACGGATAGCCCCAAAAGCTTGGTTATTTACAGACATCTTAAAAATCACTGAATTGATAAATGTCCGTAAAATATGTTGCTTTAATCAACTTTAGCATTCAGTGATAATATCTCGAAGTGCTTTCCGTCATTATGACAGATAGCAAATACTGTATTTACCTGCTTTAGAAACATTCCAGTAAACACTGCTAATGGGGATAAGGAGTGAAAAGGGGAGACAATTACAGATAGAGATGTGAGGATTTGGGGAGAAAAATTAGAGAATCTCCAGTGAATAATTCATATTTCATAAATTAAAATGGGGAGAGCAGGCTAAAAATGTTGTCTCTTTTCATAATGTTGCAGCTGAAACAAGAAAATATTCAGGAGGAAAAGAATGCAGTGAATGAAACCATAGATTGTCATGTGATACATTAAAATACCAATTAAATTGACCATCAAATGGAATATTTGTTTCAGTCTTTTTGGGTGGAATATCCCCAAACCAGAAGTGTAACCCATAATTCAACATTCAGCAATGACCTTATCTTTTCTGTCTTCGGCTTCCAGGAGGCGCTGATCATGGCCAGCATGGAGCATCCTCATTTAGTGCGTCTGTTGGGGGTCTGCTTGAGTCCCACTATTCAGCTGGTAACTCAACTCATGCCCCACGGCTGCCTGCTGGACTACGTCCACGAGCACCAGGAGAACATCGGCTCCCAGCTGCTGCTCAACTGGTGCGTGCAGATCGCAAAGGTAAGACTGATTCACTTGTCGGTGTCATCAGTGAGACGGCATCCCTGTGAATACTGCAGGATGTTGTGTGTTTTTGTATACAGCCTTGGCTTTTGAAATGAAGAATTTCAAATTCTGTCACCATCTACTCTTCTGTTGCTCAAAACATCGATTTTTCCCATCGAGTTATTTAGCAGAATATTCAGGGCTACTCATTCCCAGATCATGAATATATGGAGTGCAGCAGTCGGGTTCCGGTTATCCATAATTGATTTTTTTACGATAACTTATAAACCTTTAAAGACAGCCTTACTGTGAGCTATGAGGTTGTAAATCATTATTTAAACAGTTTTAAAATAATCTTGTTGGACAGCAGAATTTGTGAAAAACTACATTTACCCATGATGCTCTACAGAAAGTTCAACTAACCTGAACTTTCTGAGTCGAAACAAGCAAAACATGCCATAAGATCTTGTTAGCTCCTCCCACTCCCATTGCGAAATACATAATCGAGTCAGCCTTCCTATGCTCTTTAAATACTTTAAAATTTAAATAAATGCATATTTTGCAGTACGCTGAAAATATTGTTTATTGGTTATGTTATTCGCAAAGCTTAATTGGATTGTAGTTCTTTCTATTTATAAAGCCGTTAAGTTCACAGTTTTTTACCTCCTATTTTTGTCAGATTTTCAAATACTATTTTTCTTCAAATCAAAGTTTTTAAAGTTATGATTCACCTCGTAGCTGATTGGCTTGGGTCATGGCGTACACTCAAAAAATAACTAGTTGAATGAACATACAAAAAAATAATGGAAAGGATTTCCACATGATTAACTTGCTTTATTTCAGCATTATGCAATTCTGTTATTCCGATGTAATGTACTTGCGTTGGGTCAACTTAATCGATTAAGGTTGATTCAACTTATTTACTATGGCTGGGCACATCTTAATTTAATAGTGTCAGACCAACTAGTTTGCAATGTTTTAGACCAACTGATATGATTCAGGTATTCTAATTCATATATCCATTCATCCAGTGCAATATAGTTTATTGTAGTGTCACACTATTCAATTTTGAGATTATAGCCAACTATTTACTCTCAGTAACACCAATTTAGCATCTTAAAAAGATTTACATGCTTCATCAGTCAAGGCATTTGCTGTGAATATTGCTGAATTAGTCTTCAGCCTAATGCTCCACTCTTCTTCACAATGGTAACCCACTGTAATTTAAATGGGTCTAATAATTTCAATGTAATTGAACTTTAAACACAACTACGCAATATCAAGTCTTCCCCTATTCTCATTTTCTCAAAAACACATAAAATAACACTTAATTTCAACATTTATATTTCAACATATGCAAAGCATGCTGAGAACTAACAAGCACCGCCCTCTTTCAGTTAATGCAACACAAATCATTCATGTAATCCAACACAAACGGATTAAGTAAACTTAAATGTTACATATATTTTAAGTAGATTGAACATAATCAAATTAGGTTTGGACAAAATGTATAGCAATTGTGCTGCTTAAGCTCATTTTAATTTGAACAAGCAGCAAAAATCTTGTTTTTTCCAGTGCACAAATACTTTTTTGAAATCGCAATGGATGAAACAAATGGAAAAATACCTCAGCCAAAAAAAAAAAAAAAAAAAAAAAAGTCCAATAAAAATGCAGTATATTCAGTCTTCTGAAGTAGATCTCAAAAATAGTACTCAAATACGATGTACTTACGATGCATGGGATCACTTCGCCCATTTTCTAGTAACTGGATGAACCACAGTTTTGGTAGTGCCACAGTTTCTAGGGAATATTAACTTTTTAATTAATACAAAATTTTAAATATACACACAATTCTACTAGTATTCTCAGCTCGATCTCACGGGAATTCGTACGAATTTTACGAGGCGGCTAATTCGTAACAATTCATACTACCTCACTCGTACGAATTAGTACGATTTAGCTTAATTCGTACATATTTTACGAATTGGCCAATTCGTATGAATTCGTATGAATGACCTACCCCTGACCCCGCCCCTAAACCTAACCATCACGTGGGTTTAGACAAATCGTACGAATTCGTACGAGTGAGGTCGTACGAATTAGTACGAATTTTACGAGGTGGCTAATTCGTAACAATTCATACGACCTCACTCGTACGAATTAGTACGATTTTGCTTGATTCGTACATATTTTACGAATTGGCCAATTCGTATGAATTCGTACGAATGACCTACCCCTGACCCCGCCCCTAAACCTAACCATCACGTGGGTTTAGACAAAGAGTGAGGTCGTACGAATTAGCCACTTTTTAATCACTGGTACGAATTTGTACGAATTGGTCGTGAGATAGGGTAGGTATTCTCATTCATTCACTATGATCGTGTTAATAAATTAAAAACGTAATCTTATATAAAAGGGCATGCTGGGTAAGTGAGGAAAGCATGTATTTAAAGCCTTTAGCCTAGAACTAAAAATACTGTGAGCTTTTAAATACTTTTATATCTGTCTTCAGTGATACAATTGTTTAATTATTTTTAATTTTATATGATTTTGCTTTACTGGTATGGTTCTGGAACTTGTTATCTACCACATCAGTCTCTTTATTATTATTTTTTAATAATATATGAGTGGAAATGTCATGGAATAGTCATGGGGTTTCCCTGGTCCAAATGCCTGAGAACTCTGTGTTCTATTTCACAGCATTCCCATTTTAGTCTCCTCTGTTCCACTGCCTTAAAAACATTAAATCTGTCTGCTGTAAATGGATTGTCTGAGTTCAAGAGATGGGTGCTGGTTTGTTGTAACTCACAGCTTTGGGCTTTGGCTTAATGGCACCTATTAATCAGGTTGTAGGTTGAGCAAACCGCTCGACAACCTTGCCTATTCCCGCGCCGGAGTTCTGCTGTGACACACACCCGCTGCTAGAGGTTTTCCCGGTCACGCTGTGAAAATGTTAAAATGCGGTTACCGGCCAAATCCTCATTTAGCTGCCAAACTGTTCCTGCACACAGTGAAATAATAACCTCGGCATGAGGATGAGATTGCACTCATTATGGGATGATGTATTTAAAGCAGATTACGTGCCTCAGTTCTCAATTGAAATATTAACTGGTGTGAATCCTTTTCACGTCACAGTAATCAATCCTCTCCGATCTGCCAAGCAATGGCTACTGTTACTTTGACCATGAGAATCAGATTTGCACTATATATGACAGTACCCACAACACACACATTTTTCCCAGCATGCTTTGATCACTATCATCAGCTCCGTGTGCCTACAGTTCAGTTGTTCTTTTATTGTGCAAGAGGGAGTTGCAACAAACAAGCAAATGTTAATTGATATTTTCCACCCACAGTATTACGGAGCTATTCATAACTGTCCAAAACATCATTTTCTTATGCACAACAAGGCATCTTGTGTAATTTGTTTTTGTCTAGCATTGTCTTTTTGAATCTACCATTGGGTTTCACTAGTTAGGAACCCCTCATCAGAAATTTCCCTTTGTGCCGAAGGGATCTTCTTCCAAGATTCCCTCTTTTGCATACTGTGTGTGTTCTCCTGAGATGCAGACTTGGAAACGCAGTGTACTCTGCGAGTACCTCTGTGTCTCTTCCCCGCACAAACGGCTTTGCTTTGCTGCAGGCTCATCTCCTTTGGCCTCATTAACAGAGCTCCAGGTCACACACAAATCTGAATTTTTCATTCATCTACTATTTTTTTATGTGGAGTATCCAAATGTTTCTATGTATTTGCATACAGCTAAACCTGATGTTGTTGTGCTGAGCAATTATGACTGGCTTTCGAGATTAATTTCCATACATGAATGCTCTAACAGATGCGCTATCGACATACTTTCCATATTTAATCACGGAAGGGACTTTTCTGGATCTTTTCACTTAATGACAACGAAATGAATTATGTTCCACTATGTATATACACTCACTGGCTTCTTTATCAGAGACACCTTACTAGTACAGAACTGCCTTAATTCTTTGTGGTAAAGATTCAACAAGGTGTTGGAAACATCCCTCAGAGATTTTTGTCCATATTTACATCACAGTTGCATGCAGATGTGTTGTACATTCATGATGCAAATTTCCCGTTCCATCACATCCCAAAGGTGCTCTATTGAATTGAGATCTCTTGTGACTGTGGATGCCATTTGAGTACAGTGAACTTTGTCCTGATCAACTTTGTCTCAGATGTTTCTCCTAAAATTCTTGAGAAGACAATAAATAAGAAACAAATAAAAAATGCTGGGTGGTTTTAACCCAACTTTGGGTCAAATATGGACAAATTCACCCATTGGGTTAATTTTTTTAATTCAGTTTTTAACCGAACGTTTGGGTTTGTCCATATTTGACCCAAAGTTGGGTTAAAACAACTCGGAAATATTTAGAGTGTAGATCAAATATTAATCCAAATATTAATCCAATAAACTTACACTTTGAAAAATGCTGGGTTGTTTTAACCCAATTTGATGTCAAATATATACAAAAAAAAAAACATTTTTAAATTACATTTTTAACCCAATGTTTGAGTTTGTCCATTTTTGATCCAAAATTGGGTTAAAACAACCCACCATTTTTTTAGAGTATACTTGATGCAATTAATTGATGCAAATAGCAAAGCTCAGATTATTTATAGTGCTGGAAGAATTTGATGATAATTGTTTCTATGACTTTTGATCTCCGATTTATCTGGGCAGAGTTTAAGGCTTTGATTAGATCTCCTCAAAAATCGTTAGACACAGTCTATGGACAGTGTTGTCCATTTAATCGTATTGGCATTCAGGAGAAGCATTTGACTTTGTATCCAATAGTTCATAATGAAAAGCACTGAAAGATCAGATTCAAAAAGTGAAAAAGAACTACTGACTCATAAATCGTTTAGTAATGTTGATTTCTGTGTAAACAAGTTAGAAAAATGTCAACATTTTGCTTTATACAGTATATGTACTTGCACTTATTGCACTTATTTAACAATCGCATGGATGTTACTAAACTTAAATGTACACCTACAACTATTAATACTAGTGACATCAGGTGGTTTAGAGGGTCACATGGGCAAATATACCAATGGATTCTACTCATTTCAAGGATCATAAAGGGAATGGTTTCTTACCGATTTGGAAAAACTACTAAACGAGATTCTTCTTGTGAGCTGGTTAGAAACTCTCTCCACCTACATTAATGAGTGTGTAAATGTGTGTTTGTCTATTAAACTGTAGGATTTGGTGTGTAGGGTTTGGGGTTGTAAGCTGTTGACACCACTAGTGACACTAGGCGTAATTTGTAGATAATTGCAGTTTGTTATGGGAACGAAGAGCTAAAGCCATGTCAGTGAAAGTGTCATTGAAATTGTAGCCATTACCAGTAATGGAACATGGAAATTAATGGCATTCTGGTTTAATTTGCACCTTCATCTTTCCATGGCATTTAATCTTAGCCTCTCCTTCGCTTGGGACTCGAAATGTGGAAGAGGTTCTCGAACCTTTCATTACAGCCCACGATTACTCTAACATTTCTCAAAACCAAATGGTAATAATTTCTCCTTTTGTTTTGTTAATGAACTCGGAGATCACAACTATTCAATTTAACCAATAAATTGTAGATAGAAGTATGATGATGACTTATCAGTGAAAACCAACATTTATGTTCTCTTTACATTGCACAGTTAATTTTGTTTGTTGTCTTTTTGTATAATGACAGCAAAGCTGCACATAATTAATTCATAACTATTTATTATAGTGGCAGTGAGCTCATCGTGAAACTTATGATTACTTGTTGTTTGCACATTATTTATTGAATATTGAGTTTTGGCATTGTATTATTAATAGCAACCCTTTTCTTTCTTCCTTCCTTTAAAGAAATCAGGGTTACTTTGTGATATTTACTCTCCTAAATATCAAAAAGATTTATTATTTTATTACCTGAGTGGTGACATTTCAGCAGATGCCATGTGAGGGGGGCAGTGGGGCGCTCTGGGAATAGAGAAGCTCACCTCTGCTCTTCAGATCCTGGAAGTCTTCACTATTTGGTCAGAATCTGGCCAGCTGTAATCCTAAAAAAACCTAGTGTAAATGGATGCTGAATTAAATCAGATGCTCTTTCTCATTTCTTCTCCCTCGTCCAGTTTTGTGACATTGGCTGTGGACAGCAGTGTAGAACTACAGTAAGGCCGTTTGTTCACCAAAGTGTTTTTAGCCTCCTGAAACTGGCAGGTATTCTTCTGAAAACTTCTAGCTTGAAAACGTAAAAGTATTTCATCGGATGCGCCTTTCGTTTACATGGCGACGGCATTTTTGGGGCTTAAAGTGAAGCCATCCTCCAAAGTGGAAATCTTAAAAACGCTCCACCGTCGCGTTCCCATCTAAGGCTGGATTCACATATAGCGCCTAAAAACGCGTAGAAAACGCTGGGCGCACGGCATTCTCCTTTTTCCAAAGCACTAGGGCGGATGCGCTTCGGTTGGATCTCGTCACGTGACCTACTGTGCGCTTATTGTTCGCTTACGGCATTCTGAAAAGTTGAGATGTTTTTATCTCGATGCGGCGCGGACGCGCTTGGAAAAAAAACGAGCGTGTCGCACCGCGACTGTGTCGCTTCCATTATGAGCACACATACCGAACGCCTACATTTGAAATAACGAACTTGAGCACCCAAAAGACGTGATATGTGAACGGCCCCTAAAAGGGTAAAAACTCGAAAGTCTGCTAGACAGTGAAGGTTGTATGCAGACGCGCGGACTTGGTGTTGTTACTGTTACCGCTTGAGTGCATACTCAACCCGATCTCACGGCAATTCGTACAAATTTTACGAGGTGGCTAATTCATAACAATTCGTA
>NW_024121532.1:4434015-4565275 GCF_016745375.1 Pimephales promelas
ACCATAACAGTTATTAAACCCATGATCTGATTGTGTTCATTCAAAATAGACCTTTACTATGTCAAATCACTCCCTGTTGAGTCAACATCACCATATTTTCTGTCTTTATACTGTATTTGTTTTTGGTTTTATTTTTGCTTTTGGATGATTTAAACATACTTTCTAAAAAAAAAGGTTTTACTCATTTTATATGATTAACTTTTAATGAATTAATTTGATTAATTATTACTCACATACATTGTTAAATGTAATTAATATTATTGCTTGTAATCTGTTGCCACAATTTTACAATTTCTTTTTTTTTTTGATTAGATAAAGCGCATTCATTTTTACAGTGTATAGCGCCTTTAAAGCAGCTTCTCAAGGCACTTAATATAATAGAACAAGCAAATAAAAATACAACACACACACTGTAAAAAATTTGGAGTAGGGTTTACTTGAAAAAACCTTGCTAAACGATCTCACTCAGAAAATGCTAGTAAATTTACAAAGATTTGCCAAGTAAAAACCTAAACATATTCATCAGTAGCTTTAATTAGAAATCTTTAAGTTATATTTACTTGGAATGTGGAATTAAGTAAACTTTACAAAAAATAAGTAATTTTAACTCGGCTTGTAAAAGGTTGATTAATACCGATTTCCTTTGCCTTTGTATTACACTTCACTAAAACAATTATCTTGAATTTTATTAGTCATTTATAGTATGTTCTTTACTTAGATCATCTGAGTAATTTATATATACATCATGTCAGACTTTAAGCCTTATGTGAATGCAAACACCTCAACACTTGGTAGACAATACACAATGGTGGTAACATTTGATGGATCGTTTTTGTGTTTTAAGCAAAAAATTTACTCGAAATGTCACAAAATGGCAATTTACTAATACCGAAAACAAAAATCAATGATAAAACAGTGTAAATACAGCTGGAAACCAGTAAAAAATGAACCTCATTAATTATTCAAGGTCCAGTGCATGATGGGAACCCCAGTATCAGAAAAGTTGAGTAATTTTTACTTAATGTTATTGAGTTGACATTACACTTTCATTTATACTCGCTTGAAATAAGTACTGATATGGAATTTACTTAGTTTTTTAAATTCTTGC
The DNA here is from genome assembly GCF_016745375.1 of Pimephales promelas. Next base: position 4,435,124 of record NW_024121532.1, read on the forward strand.
CTGAACTAACTTTTTCAAGTAAATTACATTGGGTTTTTTCACTAGTATTTACTTAACCAAAAAATCATTTTTTACAGTGCAGAATAAAAGAAAAAAAGAAACAACAGACTACTAGAATATAAAAGTCAGGACAAAGCAAGGAAAAAAAAAGGTTTTTAAAAAAAGATTTAGATTTTTTTTTAGATTCTGTGCATCTCTAAATATAAGGAGGGAGTGCTTTCCAAAGCCTATGAGCATAGGATGAATAAGCCCTGTCCCCTACAGAACGCAAGTGTCTGTGGGACTGCCAATAGACCAGCTTGTGAGGAGCGTAAATGACGTTTGGGAGTGTATAAAGTTAAAAGTGCAGACAGATCCTGAGGGGCCAGGATATGCAGTGCCTTATATGTGGGAATAAGGATTTTAAACTCTGACCGGGAGCCAGTGCAAAGACTTCAGAATTGGTGTAATATGCTCATTTCTCCTGACTTGTCATTGAATGTTGCACATCTTTCAGTTCAAGCATGTTTTTAGGAACCCCATAGTGCTTTGCAATAGTCAATGTGAGAGAACACAAAGGTATTAATAAGCCTTTCAGTCACAGAGGGATAAAATAGAGCCGAGTCTAGCAATATTTCTGAGATGAAAAACAGGGAGTTCCTAAAATGAGATTCGAAAGACAAACTTGAATCAAATATAACTCCTACATTTTTTTAATTTAGCTTGTGACTCCGAGACAGAGCCATATATGTTTAAAATTAGTGAGCCAGCTTTATGAAGCTGATGAGAGGAGACCTTAGTCTTATCACTATGACTAGCCTAGTGGTTGACGTGTATTGTAGTTTGAAGGTGCTTATATTAGAGGACTATCGAAATCAAGTGTTGTCTTTTTATTTTTCAATATTTTACAGATAGAACAATGTTTAAAATGGAGCACTTGGCTTTAGATGTCCCAATACACATTTCTTACTGTTTATTCTCTAATTTGGCATGAGAAATATGCACATTCTCCAGTCACTTAATGGCAATAAAACATACCCAGTCCACACCATAACTGTGTCAACAGCAGTGCAAGCCCAGCATCTCTCAAAGGATAAATTACACAGCACTATTCTAAATGAACAGCATCTTTCCATAGACTTACAAACCATCCATTTATTTTTTATTAACCATTAAATGGAAATTCATTCCCTCAGGGGCTCGCTCTGCTCTTCCCCTGTGCCATGAGTCCATGACCGCTGCTTTGGCGCTGAAGAAGAATCAAGTGTTTAATGTCTTACACGCTCCGTGGGTTTTTAATTCGTTTTAACAGATACAGGACAGGATGAATACTACTTGGCTCAGGTATGCTGAGGTTTGTAGTAATCAACATTTCCATTGATTGACTGTCCAATCCCAGAAGTAATCTATTTTAAATACACTTTCATTTTACTGCACTGTAATTGTATTGACGTGGCTCCATTCTGGCTCTCTTAAAGTAGCCAAATAAATGCATACGTTATAAATTGTGTTTTAATGTTTTGGGTGATTGGTCTACCTGAAACATTTATTATTGGCATTTGTTGTATTTTGTTCAGTAATGTACACTTAATATATTGAGTAAAAAGTCTGTGCTCATATTTAATAATAATTATGAATTCATCATTTATTACATGTAAATATTAAGTCAGAAATACATTAAATCATGACGTGTAAATGTGTACAATTGTTTAAATTTTAAATAAATACTGTAATATACAAACTATACACTCGTCTAAATGATTATTAGGAACACCGGTTCAATGCTCAAAAAGTTGCGCTGTGCATCAACACCTGTGTTTCAACTTGGGTAATTGTGTGCTATCTGAGCTGAAGCTGTGCTGATTTGAGTGAACAATATTGAATGCTAGTGCTTTCTAAATTACAGCCTCAATGAGCAATGAAGGGATTTGTGTGTAGTGAGAGTTCAACAAATCTGACTCATGTGTCAAAACAGGGGTGTTTATAGTTTAGGGAAATGGATGTGCTTTTTAAAAAATGGCGTTGAAATGTTAGTTCAAATGCTTAGTTGTAGTGTTTAAGCAATCAATAAAAACTGCAATGAAGTTAATTCCGTGAGGGAGCATTCGATTAATCTAAAGTGACAGTAACACCTTTTACATTGTTCAAGATTGATAATAGTAAGAAAAGTTTCTTGAGTGGCAAATGCGCATATTTCTGAAGGATCTGGAGTAATGATGATGAAAATTTAGCTCTGCATCACAGGAATAAATTACATTTTAAAATATATTTAAAAAGAAAATGATTATTTTAAAATGTAATATATTTCACAATATTAAAGTGTTTTTATCAAATAAATAAATTGGTGAGCATAAGACAATCAAACCGTCATTTTTTTTGTACATAGATTAAAGACAACATAAATGCAATAAAAAAAAAAAAAGTTTTTGCATTACATTTCACACTGTGTGTGTGTGTGTGTGTGTCTCCTGGTAAACATTATGGGGACAAAATATGCCCACAAAGATGGCAATATAAGAAATCCTTGTCCTTGCGGGGAAAAAATCGTACCTTTTTTTACGAATTGGCCAATTCGTATGAATTCGTACGAATGACCTACCCCTTACCCCGCCCCTAAACTTAACCATCACGTGGGTTTAGACAAATCGTACGAATTAGTACGAGTGATATCGTACGAATTAGTACGAATTAGCCACTTTTTAATCATGCGTCGAATTCGTACGAATTGTTCGTGAGATAGTGTTGGAATGGAATATCCCCATAAAAATGAGAAAACACAACGCGCGCGCGTGATATCCATGATTCACTCTTTCAGTATCAATCTTCTGCTCCTGTTTAATTCTCACATTTGTCTATAATGCCAAAAAGTTTCAGGACAAAATTAGTAATTATTTTAACAGAATGTTCTTGATTCAGCTTTTGTCTGCTTTCCTGTTTCTGTCGAACTAATTTCGAGCAGCTATTAAGCAGGAAAACATATCGCCCTACAAATGATGGATGGTTTGGCAAAGAGAATTGTGCTACAGAGAAATATGTTCCTCATTTCTCCTCATTTCAGACAGTTACTGTTTTGACACAGCCCGCCGGTCACTGTTGTCTTATTCATAATAAAAACATTGGAAAAATTCAGACCAGTCCTTTCCTCGTATAATTGTCATCATATACCTAAAGTGCCCCTTGATATGTTTTGGTTGTCCCTTAGGGTATATTTTTCCACTTTTCTTTGTTGCAAAATATCACTGACTGAAATGAAAGCAATTTTATAACTGTGTCATTCAATCTTTTTCAGAGTAAAGATGAGCGGCAAAAGAAACACAACTTGCAGGGACAATTACTCGCTTCAGAATTCTCAAACATGTCAGTTTGATCTCATAACTGCACAATGTTGTTGGTATAGATTTTTCTTTAACAATGAAACAGTTTCTGTTGAAAAAACACTGCTGTGTGGTTTTCAGTGCACATCACCGTCGCCATTTGGGTACAAAAATTGAAGGATCTTTGGAAAGATTTACAAATATATGCTCTGTTGTACTGGATTAAACAAAGTGCAAGGCGTTGAACCCTTGAAATTGTGTTTTTGTTTGGTAAATTATTGGCAATAAGCCTTTTTCATCATCTTGTTTCTCACAATCAATCATATTTTTCCAACTTATGCTATGAAGTGCACTAAACCTTCTACCGAAAGTAATTTTAGTCAAAGTCGGCAAGAAATGGAATTTGTGTTGTTGTTTTTTTCCTTCCCTATTGTGATGTACATTTAAAAAAATAAATAAATAAACAGGGCGGGAATTGATTGGATGGTTGTGGTTTGCCATTGGTCGATCTCATGTGAGCCCCAGTAAACACTTATTAGAGAAGAGATGTCGTTGATTGAGGGAGGAGATGATATTTTGATTCAAGATTGTAAGAGAGACATTCATATATATATATGTTTTTTGTTTTTTTGTGCATGAATAAATCATTTGTAATAAACACTGCAAAAAAGTCACGCTGACTTTAAAGGTGCATTGTGCAAGTCTCTTTTTGTAGAACTACGCCCCCTCTGGTGACAAGCGAAACTGCTACCAGAGGTGTGCACCCTCATGGACCACAAGCTGTTCATATCCAAATGAACATCAGCCGCACAAATCTTTTGTTACAGTCATAATGTCATCAGAGGTGTGCACACCTCTGGTTGCAGTTTCGCTTGTCGCCAGAGGGGGCATAGTTCTGCAGAAACTCAAAGAGACTTGTGCAATGCACCTTTAAAGTCAGCGTGACTTGTTTTTAAAGTTATAAATCTGCAAGCCATTTTAAATATATGAAAGCAAAGGCATTTGAGTAAATGACACACATATGTGTAAGGGGAAAACGGGGGTAGTAGAAAACTTCGGTTTTTGTTTACCTCTATCTCCATGTTGAACCGTTTTATGTGTTTACTGTATCCACTTATGACTGTATTATTAACACATTCATGAACAATATAAGTTATTACTTTGTATAGGATGCCGTTTGAGCCCTAGAGCAGACCGGAGATCTCTCCATTTGTTAAAAGCTTCCCGATGTTGACTCTCGTCTTATTCCGACGCCTGGCACTAGACAAAAGTTTATTTTCTTTGTCTTACGTGGAGTTTGCGTTGGGGTTTGGAATGAACTGCAAGCCGGTCTATTTAAATCCATCTTCTACTTTTGTGGAAAGTTGACTAAAGTTTTGTCGCTCGAGTTGTCTTCTCTGATACGGAGAATGGCGGTGAATACACAAACCTGCCAGACATAGCCAGGCGAGCGTTAACGCCCATGACGTCAGTCTCAAACTCCATCCCGAATCCCTCTTATTTATTTTATTGTACAGATTATAGAGGCAGTGATCAGAAAAGGGCTCATTCAGTCCATCAGGCAATTGTTTAAGCATGTATGGGTTAGAAAAACGGGTATTTTTAACATGAAATGTTGCACAATGCACCTTTAATACGCCACTGTTTTTATTGGGTAAATTTCTGAATTTAATTATTTATAGTTTTATTTATGATAACCATTGTGTTTTTGTAAAGAAGCACTAAGATATTGTTTTCGGCAGGGTATGATGTTCCTGGAGGAGAGGCGGCTGGTGCACAGAGACCTCGCGGCTCGTAACGTCCTGGTAAAATCTCCAAACCACATCAAGATCACTGATTTTGGACTTGCTCGACTGCTTGATGCTGATGAAAAGGAGTATAATTCAGATGGAGGCAAGGTCAGTGTTTAGAACCTGAGACACACTGGTTCTGACAAACTCAAACAACTTTTAAAACTTTTAGTTCACTTTAAAAAAAAAAACTTTTGCTGATAATTTACTCACCCCCATCCAAGATGTCCATGTCTTTCCTTCTTCAGTCGAAAAGAAATTAAGGTTTTTGATGAAAACATTCCAGGATTTATTCCATATAATGGACTGCATTGGGAACCAAACGGTTCAAGGTCCAAATGAGAGTTTCAGTGCAGCTTTAAACGACACCAGACGATGAATCCGACGATGAAGATTTGTTCATTTTGATAAGCGAGTTTGAACAGGACTTTAAATTATCAGCAAAAGTTTTTTTGTTTTGTTTTTTTAAGTGAACTACTCCTTTAACAGTTCTGAAATTTTCCATTGAACTAATTTTTATTAGTTCGAATTTGAAAAAAACTTCATTAATCAATGAGAATGGTAGTTGCTTGATTGTATTTCTAATTTCTAATCACATTGCAGTGCTGTTTCTGTCCAAATTGGACTGGTATTTTTTTTTTTTAAATGCATGTTTTTAATGAAACATGATTGCATTACTGTATATTTCCAGATTATTACATCCTGATTAGGATTTTCTCTTATGCAGATGCCCATCAAGTGGATGGCTTTAGAGTGCATACATTACAGGAAGTTCACACATCAGAGTGATGTATGGAGTTATGGTGAGTGAAACACACTTGCATTCTTTTTGAAGAAATTACTGAAATAATTTAATTCAGTGAAGATGCATTTAAAAAAAATGCTGAATGCTGTGTGTATATATATATATATATATATATATATATATATGTATATATATATATATATATATATATATATATATATATATATATATATGTATATGTCATGTATATATATATATATATATATATATATATATATATATGTCATTCAGGGGTGACTATCTGGGAGCTGATGACGTTCGGAGGAAAACCCTACGATGGGATTTCCACACGTGAGATTCCAGATATGCTGGAGAAGGGCGAGCGTTTGCCCCAGCCGCCCATCTGCACCATAGACGTCTACATGGTGATGGTGAAATGTGAGTGTTATGTACAACCCTGAATGTGATCAGCAGCTCAAATCTTTCAGAAACACACTAGCACACATACAATTAAGTTCAGTGATTGTACACATGTCTTAAAATGATTAATTCATAAATATAGCAATTTCAGATCAACCCATATCAATTGCATGCTTAAAATAACATACCAGTTAAAGCCCCGCCCATTTCAAGACTACACGACCCACTTCCGGGTTTAGGCCCCGCCCAGTCCGAGTACAGATACAAGGCGTTTCTCAATGTCAAGGAAGGATCCTCGGAAGCCGGAATTTCGAGGATGCTACGTCATCGACGTCCGTCGAAGGACTGTTCCAATGTCGAGGATCCTCAGAATTTCAACCAAGGACTGAGTCATTCGTTCGGAAAATATCCCATACACAGGAAAGGATGCATATGTGTAGCCTTCGCGCCTTTAATCACCCACAATCCTATGCGCAGCTTTGCTATCTTGTTCAAAAAATAAAAAATGTCGACCGTAGCGGAGTCGGAGTGATAACGGCAATATGCTTTCAAATGTAAGCAAGTTAAATTTCAGTTTAGCCATTATTTAATGTTTGTTAAACTATTTAACATATCGGCTCAAATTTGCTGAGGGGATTTAAAACTGTTCCCTTTTACTGGTGATTACCTTTTTAATTTTTTATATTATGCTTTGTTGGTCACATATTTTACAATTGCATGTGTTTTAACAGCTAGATCATGTTGCTATGGAGGTAGTTCTGTTAACTCCGGTAATATAATCGTTTTTGAATGAATAAACTCCTTTTTAAATCAATATTTTGTGTCAAATTATTGATTTATTTGGTAGGTAGCCATGTTATAAGTGGGAAAATGTATAGCGAGGCCGAGGCGGTTGTTACAGCGAATACAACCGCTGATCAAGACCCCTCTGCTTTAGAGTTTGCGGGGTTGTATTCACTATAACAACCGCCTGGTTATAATTATCCCTTTATTTATTTTTTCTATGAGGACTGACAAGACAAAATAAGGACTGTCAAGTGTATTTAAAACAGTGCAGTACACCAGCACAATGATTTTTGCAGCGCCGAAGCGGACCTTTCACTGATGTAATGACGCAATGACGTGCACTTGCTAGCCTGTTCCATTTACATGTTCTCCGAACGCTAAAGAGGACCCTTGCCTAGCCTCTGAAGGAAATGACTTGGAAGGACCCGTCCTGCCAAGGAAGTATCCTTGACATTGAGAAACACCTACAGACACAGATAATTCATATGGTTAACAGATACAGATACAGATAATGCTGTACTCGCTCATCCCTATTAATTACCCTAGTTTATGAAAAATACTGTATGGTACTTTAAAAAACTTTAATTTTCATGATTTATCATGAATATATATGCATTTATATATGCATCATATATGCATATATATGCATTTGTATATGAAATTTCTCTTTAGAACATGCACACACATCCACTCGCCATGTTCGGCCAGACAGTGGACTGTGGAAATGAGCAGCTGGGTGAGCGGTGGGGTTTCTCAGCTGGCTCAATCAAATAAACACAAAGAGATGAAATGAGACGCGGATTGAACCCATTAGTTCTAATTACATTTTGACTGTAAGCTGTTGTTTGTGATTCTACGTGCTGTGACATCTGTAACCCCACGGACAATGAAATGCGAAATATTGACGGAGATGAAACGTGGTGTGATTGCGTGAGTAATTGCTGCTCATTTGGTTAATGTGTTTGAGCGTGAGAAGTGAAAGGAAATTAATTGGGAGGAAATAAGGAGCAGGCTGCTGCAAGGTGAGGGCATGTTACTTCCTGACAGAGACATAATAGGACTGGAAGAAGTTCCGCAATTTGGAGACATTTTCTAACTCTACGTTTGAATTTCTTTTTGGTTTTCGAAAAAAAAAAAATTTGGATCCATATATGTATTAATGCATACTTTTTTTGGATTGTCTATGCACTTATTTATTTATTGCAGTGTCCATTTGACAAATGTAGTTACTACTGGCGTTCTGTCTGTGTTGACCTCCAGGCTGGATGATTGATGCTGACAGTCGGCCTCGGTTTAAGGAACTCGCTGCAGAGTTCAGCCGCATGGCACGAGACCCTCAAAGATACCTCGTCATACAGGTGAGAATACGGTTATTTTTGTATCTCACCTTGAAAATCAATACTTTTGTCCACCCGTTAAACTCAAGGTGATCGCAGAGAGTGATGATGTCATTTCTCCTCTCAGGGGGACGATCGCATGAAACTGCCCAGCCCCAACCACAGTAAGTTCTTCCAGAGTCTTCTAGATGAGGAGGAGCTGGATGACCTGATGGACGCTGAGGAGTACTTGGTTCCTCAGACCTTCAATATCTCTACCTCTTCTTACACGTCAAGACCACCGATGGATACCAGTAGGGTAAGAACAGCTCTTTGCTTTCTCTTTCCAGTTCTTTGCATGTACTGATCAAATGTAAACATTGAATGAAGTGTAAGTCACTATATGGATAATGCAAAAGCTTTTGAATATGTTTACTTTCTCGTATTACATTTAAATGCACACAAAGTTTGGAATAATTAAGATTTTTCTTTTTAAAAGAAGTATCTTATGCCTGTGTTTATTGGTGCTCAGTTATGAACAATTCAACATTTTTTTGTTGAAATCGTGATACATTTTTTTTTCAGGATTCTTAAATGAACAAAAAGTTTGAAAGAACAGCATTCATTTTTAAGTTTAAATCTTTTTGTAATATTATAAATGTCTTTATTGTCACTTTTGATCAATTTAATGTGTCATTGACTCCTACGTTTTCTTTTTCTTTCTTTTTTAAAATTGTACTTACCTCAAACCTTTGAATGGTAGAGCATTCCCACATTAAAGGAGTAGTTCACTTTTAAGAAATGAAGGTTAATTAAGGTAAATTAAGGCTTTTTTAATTAAGGTTTTTGATGAAAACATTCCAGGATTTTTCTCCATATAATGGACTTCAATGGGAACCAAACGGTTCAAGGTCCAAATGACCGTTTCAGTGCAGCTTTAAACGACACCAGACGATGAAAAGGGTCTTATCTAGCGATCGGTCATTTAAAAAATAAATGCAATTTTAAGTTTTATAAGCACAAATGCTCGGCTTGCTCTGTTCTGTGATGAGCGTTCGTGACTCTCGTGTTCAAACTCGTTCATCAAAATGAACAAGTCATGACTTCAAGGGTCCTAGATAAGACCCTTATTCATCGTCTGGTGTCGTTTAAAGCTGCACTGAAACTCTCATTTGGACCTTGAACCGTTTGGTTCCCATTGAAGTGCATTATATGGAGAAAAATCCTGGAATGTTTTCATCAAAAACCTTAATTTCTTTTCGACTGAAGAAAGAATGACGTGGACATCTTCGATGACATGGGTCATCGATCACATTTTTTTTTATAAAGTGAACGACTCCTTTAACGACTCCATTATAATGATTGCATGAAGCATAGAAGCATGAGAATGATCTTTCTTTATTTTTGTACCCTCATGTAGACACAACTGAGGTGTCGTGACAAAGTCTTTAGCCCGGAAGACGGCATGGGAGCTTGTTCCCATGACCCTTCTGGTTCAACAAGTGCCGTCTTCATCCCTTTAAGCACACAATGTGCGGGTCTCGATGTGCTTGAGGAACAGCACTGTAATGGGAGCTTGAAGAAACAGCCCATGTCTGGCTCAGGAGATGACTGCGACAGCCAGCGCTACAGTGCAGACCCAACTGTCTTTTTTGGAGAGAGGGGTCCAAAGGCCACTAGTGAGGATGGTTACATGAGCCCTATGAACAAGTCAGCCTCAGGTAAAAAGCACAAATATTTGATGTCTTTTGATATGTTTTAGCTCATCCAAGATGTAAGTGTCTTTGTTTCCGCAGTAGTTTCAATTTTGATATTTTTAGGTCAAACCGTTCTTGTCTGTCAGTCATATAATGGAGGTCTATGGTCACCACCTCAAAGAGCATGCACAGAGAAGTCCAAATTAAACATGATTTTATGACTAGTAAATGTAAGTACACATTGATGGCCTAAGACACGAAACGAGCGGTTTGTGTGAGAAAACGAACAGTATTTGTATCGTTTTTACCTCTTGTAACCACAGCCACGTCCAAGTGATCTGAGGGCGCGGGCGCTTTGTGGCTGTGGTTACAAGAGGTAAAAACGATATAAATACTGTTAGTTTTCTCACACAAACCGCTCGTTTCGTGTATTTCGTGTTTTTTAATTTGTTTAATTTGGACTTCTCTGTGCATGCTCTTTGAGGTGGTGACCATAGACCTCCATTATATGACTGACAGACAAGAACGGTTTGACCTAAAAATAACAAAATTGAAACTACTGTGGAAACAAAGACACCTGCATCTTGGATGCCCTTGAGGTAAACTAAAACATATAAAAAATTTATTTCAAAGTGAACTATCCCTTTAAGGAGTTGCATTCAAAATCCACTTGAATCAAAAATATGTGGTGGGCATGGGCATGACGCTTCAGGGTATACATGAACTAGTTTGGTGTAAATCACCTCTGAAAGTCGTATACACATTCTCTAGTCAATAATATCCCAGTCGTTCAATTTCAACCTAAGATAGTTTAAAATAAAAGGGTGTCTGGAGTAAAACATTAATCCAGTGTGGTGGGTTGAGTAGGATGATAAATCAATAGATTCTGGGTTCCTCCATTAAAAATGTTGGCAACAGTTAATGGTCTCATCCTTCACCTCAAACCGAAGAGTGCCAATGAATTGTGGGTGGTTAACTGGTTGGCCAGTCACTTGCAAAAAAAAAAAAAAAAAGAAAAAAAAGAAAGTTGTTTTTTTTTATCCTAGTATCAGTAGTTAAACTACAGCCAGGAGGATATGTTACCAACACAAAGCAACTAATTAGCTGAAGATACAGAACTACAGTTCAAGATTTTGGGGTCAGTAAGATGTAATGTTTTTGAAACAAGTCTCCTATGCTCACCAAGGCTGCAATTATTTGAGCAATACTGTGAAAAATATTATTGCAATTTAAATATATTTAAATATATTTTAAAGTATAATTTATTGCTGTGAGGCACAGTTGAATTTTCAGCATCATTACTCCAGTCTTCAGTGTCACATGATCCTTATAAATCATTCTAACATGATCAATTGGTGCTCAAGATACATTTATTATTATCATCAATGGTAAAACAGTGAAGTTCCTTAATATACAGTATATGTATATTTTTCTAACTTGGAAACTTTGACATTAAATACAGCCAACAAAGCTAAAAACAAGCTTTGGTTATTTGAAATGCATTGTCTGAGAATGGTACTCTAGAGACTTGCAAATTAGAAATGTACAATACAATATGACACAAACACCAGTGAAAAAAATCAATGACTAGCTTTCCACCATGCTACACTGCTGTTGGAGTACACCAGCTTTTTACTGGTAAAGCTAAAAGACTTTATAATTTTTCAATAAAGTTTTAAGGAGTACTTCACTTTAAAAAAAAAAGATGTCATCCAAGATGTCCACGTCTTTCTTTCTTCAGTCGAAAAGAAATTAAGGTTTTTAATGAAAACATTCCAGGATTTTCTCCATATAATGGACTTCATTGGGAACCAAACGGTTGAAGGGTCAAATGAGAGTTTCAGTGCAGGTTCAAAGGGCTTTAAACGACACCAGACGATGAATATTGGTCTAGGACCCTTCGAGTCATGACTCGAAAAAAGATTTGTTCATTTTGATGAACGAGTTTGAACAGGAGAGTCACGAACGCTCATCACAGAACAGAGCAAGGCGAGCATTTGTGCTTAAAAAAACTTAAACTTCTTTATTTTATTTTTTTAAATAAGCGATTGTTTCATAGATAAGACCCTCATTCATCGTCTGGTGTTGTTTAAAGCCCTCTGAAACTCTCATTTGGACCTTTAACCGTTTGGTTCCCATTGAAGTCCATTATATGGAGAAAATCCTGGAATGTTTTCATCAAAAACCTTAATTTCTTTTCGACTGAAGAAAGAAAGACGTGGACTTCTTGGATGACATGGAGGTGTCAGCAAAATTATCAGCAAAAGTTTTATTAAAAGTGAACTACTCCTTTAAGCCTCCTGAAGATGTTCACATGCTCCACATCTGTATGAATATTCCTGTGCAATGTGTGATCAGTTTTTTTTTTTTTTTTTTTTTTTCCAGAATAAACTAAAACTGATGTTCTCTTCTGGAAATACTAGAGACGCTCACTTATTTATTATGCTGCATTTTTATTATGGAAACAGTAATTTAATCAGCTCATTAATTCTCATTCATTTTCTCAACAATAACACACAAGAGCGCAATGAATTGTGAAATGTAGGTCTTGAGACTCATACAAATGTAGGCCACGATGTTCCTTTTAACATTTGTAAAATGTTTTGAGTCTCCTCTTTTCTCCAAAAAGGTGTTTCTTTAATAGTTCTATATATAATATCACTCAAATTGTCTCTGTTTGTACATGCACTGTTACATGTGTATCAATCAAATTACTTACAGTAAATACAGTATATCTTATTTAGATTTCCGGAAGATGGAAAATTTACTTAATCGGGTTAATTTGTTTACATGACTCCCTAAAATTAAGTATGAATTAATCTTACATATTTCTGAATAATATTAGAATGTGTATGTATCACTGTAATGATGTTGTATATTACTATTATTAACTAAAACTATTAAAAATACTTTTCATAAATTGCAATAAAGCTGAAATATACAACAATTACAAACTTAAACATAAAGAAATAAAATAACTGTTGCCATGCGTACTCAAAGTACTAAAATTAAAATACTAAAATACAAAAATTATACTGTTCTATATTATATTCAAAAATGAAAATAAATGTAAATAAAATGAAAATAAAATAACTGTTGCCATTAGTAAGTACTAAAATTGTTAAAATACAAAATTATACTGTTCTATATTATATTAAAAAATTAAGCTAAATATGAACAATAATGGAAACAAAATAACAAGCACATAACAAAATTACTAATAAAATAAATTAAAAATAGAAGTAGAAAAAATAAGCACATTCCAAATATTAATAAATAATACAATAGTATGTACATATAATACAAAATCAAGGTTACAGTATGTGTACTTACCATATACTTACAGTGTACTTGCCCACAAAAGTAATATAAAGTAATATAAGTAAGAGTAGGTACCTAGTTATTACCCAGTTAGTGTCACAAAAATAAGAACATAGTATGTTCATGCGAAACATACTATGATAAAAATAACACAGGTGTATACTATTGTAAATCTAGTGTGTACTACTTTGATGACTATTTGTGGCAAATGGCAATGGTTCTTTATTCGGTATGCAGCTTTTATCAGGCTTTTTACATTGTCTTTTTTATTTTTTGTATTGTATCTACAGACCATCTTAGTCCTGTCGAGGAGAATCCTTTTGTAAATCTACGGAAAAATGGAAATATTAATGCACTGGACAACCCGGGTTACCACAGCACCCCTGATAGGAAATCCAAGGGTGAGGATGAGTATATCAACGAACCCCTTTACCTCAACACATACAACAACACCAGTGGCATGAACCAGGAGATCATGAGAAAAACTGGATCTTCCATCCCGCTACAGATGACTACAGCAACCAGCACCGCAAGCAGCCACGTTATCCTCTCCACACAAACTGGGAAAGCCCACCACCATGGCCAGGGAACACATGTTCATTTCGCCGTTCCACCTGTTCAGCCACCCCAAACGACATCAATGGGCCAAAATGGCCAGCATTCCCAATCGCCACACGGTGTCGAATCCAATTCCTCCAGCATGTCTGGCAATCCTTCCTTATTAAGCCAAATCTCCATCGTCAGCCAACAGATCCAACCTTGTCTGGCAAGTCAGTCCGTCCATTCTACCCATTCGGCTCAAGTGGTGAAATCTGCAGTCACGAGTAAAAGTGTGTCCGGCCTTCCCGGCCACCTTGTCTACCCAGGTAGCATGCTTCAAACGGGTCATACTGGGACTATAATGGTCGACAGGAAGTCGAAGAAGAGTTTTGATAATCCTGACTACTGGCAGCATAGTCTACCGCCCAAGGTGACCCAACAAAACCCTCAAGACCCAACGCAAGCGTACAAAGGCAAACACCTCTATAGGCATAGCATCCGAAGTCGCATCGCTGTGGCTGACAACCCCGAGTATCTTTCTGAGTTTAACAAGAGACCAGTTCTGCCACCTCCACCGTACCGACACAGGAATACAGTGGTGTAACGCCACAGTCGTTATGGAGAGCCAGATTCGTCTACCAGCACCGTACGTTCAATTGGAATTACTGAAGTGCAGGAAAACTCCTACCATCAGTGTTTCTGTCAGAAGAAGTCAGGAAGGAGACTTATTGGACTTTAAAAGGAAAACGGACCAACCAAAGTGCCTCTAAACTATTCCAAAAGCTATTCCATCTTTTCCATTCCAACAATCAGAATGTATCGAGATGGATATCCCTTAAAGGGATAGTTCACCAAAGATAAAAACTGTCACCAGTCACTCCAAACCCAAAGACATCTTTGAAAATTTTGAGTGAGATTTCAGTCCTTCCATTGAAAGTCCATTGCACGGAAATAAAAATACTGTGTAAATAATGTCTGCAGTCAGCAATTGTTTTGCACATCAACACTCTGCACAAGTAAACCCCTGGTTAGAGCCTGACTCCACCCACTGAATATTTGAAAAAGTGGGCAGACCACAGCGGAGATAGAGGGGGCGAAATAGATGCTAAAACACTATCCTGATCGTTTTCAATACTCGCAATTCCAACTTCTGACTCGCTACAGTGGTTTTAACGAAACAAGCTGGTTTTTATACTGCCAAGGGCGTGGTGAGTTAAAACGTGCCTATGTGTCACGAAGAACCACTAATAACATCCAATAGGAAAATTCAACTGCAGTAGCCACCGTTCAACCTGGAGAGGGCAGCACTAAGACGTTTTTACCATAGATATGTATATAAAGGCTAGATGACTCACGGCGGAGTATTTATCGCCATCACCGGCGGCCATCTTGTCACAGACAGGCTTTCTGGTGGGCTCTGTGGTATCTGATGTAAGAAATACTCTTATCTCGTTGAAATCTTGACTGCTTTACAAACTGTTTGGTTTCTTACAAACGTTATTAACGTGGCTATAATTCTGGATGATTATTTATTTATACAGTTATTATTCATAAGTATGCAGTATCCTAACTACACCTCTGCCGTTTATAACAAACCAGACCGTTTGAAAATCGGTAGAAAATTGAGCAAGTTACGGTGATTTAAAAAGTACATGCACCATTAAAACAATGTTACCAGTGAGCGAGCTGCCTGTGACAAGATGGCCGCCAGGTGCTGACGTCGACCTCCATTGGCCAGCAGCGCAGACGAGATATCTAGCCTTTGTATAGATATCTATGGTTTTTACACCATATTTTGTAGAAATAAAACACTTTATACACAAATGTCAAAAAAAGTTACTTGAATCAATGACTGGTATTAATAAAGAACCATTCTTACAGATCATTAACTAAAAAAAGTTGATTTAGTGTTTAGTTACTCTTTAAGCAAATTAGTTTCTTTAATTTTTTTTCTTGGTTTTAGCTAAACTGCACAAAACCCTGATTATTTTTTTCTGAACAAAATAAATTACACATTTATTTTCAAAGAAGTCATTACACTTCTTTCAGTGTACACCAAAACTTAATAAACAGTGAAAAGTCCATAAAGACATTCCATTTACCATATATGATGTGTGCATGTATATGCATGGATCATGGTTTATAGGCGAATAAAATGTTAAATTAAATTACATAAAGTGATCGTGTCTGTTTAGGAGACTGGATTTAACTGCTCGATTGAAGCATCAAAGATTTGGTGCAATGGACTTTCAATGGAAGGATATTAGTCTCTCTTATATACTTATTTGGAGTTTGGAGTGACATGAAACTGTTAATGCTGACAGAATTAAAATTTTTGTTTGAACTCTCCCTTTAATTTTCCACCTCTGATTGATTCTCCTACAGTTAGGAAGTTCACCGTGACTTTGTGGAAACTGGTGTCCAACTCGACACAATGGTAGAGTCCCCGATGGTAAGGAAAAACACTTGCTCTTGTGGTTTTATCAAAGGAAACTGACAGTTTATTTCTGGTGTCGTAAGTTTAAACCATCTGTCTTTTTGACCACGTTCTGACCATCCCGTATTGTTGCCGTTGATGCCGTAAGCTATTTTCTCTTCTGATTTAAACTAACTGACGCATACAGTATCTAGGAGCGCCTACAAGAGAATTGGGGTAAATGTTTTATGAATGGATTGTAAAATGATGCATTCTCTTTTACTGTTGTGGATGTATTAATGGACTACACTGGTTGGATACTGATTATTTTCAGTGAAGCTCTTCTTCATGTTTTTTTTAAAGATCATGCCCATGTTCCCCAGTTTTGTACTCGTATACAAGAACTAACAAATCTGATACAGGCAGAGAAAGAGCACATGGGGCTCACATAGCACTTCTTGAGCTAACAGGAAACAAGTGCCTTCCTCAGTGGCACAAAAGCACCGATGGACATGCCCATTCAATCTTCACGTGCTGTACATATGTGAAACCGATTTGAACATTCATTACTGAGCCATCCATGTGCAAATAGACTCACCGGAAACCATGTATTGACAATATGTTGTTGTATATAATGAATCAATTCACAAATTTAACAGCAAGATCGCTATATTCTATTTAGAAGGCAATATTAAAGATAATGGAGGGCACGATACAAACTCAAACTACTGATCTCCAATGGAGAATTTTTCAATGTACTGTGACAGAAAATACTTTTGTCTGAAATGTATCCTGCTCTCAGTGAGAGTGTGACTGTATTGTGGCCAGGGAGAAACTGTTCATTTGTTTTATAAACTGTGATGGACATTTGTCATTACTTATGTCAGAGTGTCATAGCAAAAAAGTTGTGACAGTGCAAATTTGATCCTAAACGTATACCATGCTGATATTATGAGACTTTGATTTGCTTTCGACTGAACAGCCATGGGAGATGTAGCTACACTGAAAAAAATGATTCTGAGTGCATGTAAATGTTACGTAGTTAAAATGTGTAATATTGACAATAAAATGTTACGTTTATATCTTTACATAATATATCTGGTTTTGAATTTATCTTCATTTGTTCAAAACACAAGACAATGTGTATATTTTTACCTTACAAAGTTAATCTAAGTAATCTCAGCCAATCTTTTTAGGCACATGCACTCAACAAACAATACCTTGTTTAATTTACTCAGTGCAAAAAATTACTCCCCTTCCTGTTTTTTGGTCTGGAAACCCATTTCAAACGAAGAGGAAGCCTACACGTGGAGACTGAACTCAAGGTAAGAATAAAGTTAGAAAAGTAGGCTAACAATTAAGGTTACTTGGGTTTGTACATTCTTTACAGTGTTCCAATTGTTGTACAAAAATTAGGCTTTAAATGTAATTTGAAGATTGCTTTGTCGTACGTGGATTTTCTGTTAATTACCATGTGGCAACGCTGGGATTGCTTTATGTTGCTTTACGTGTAGTCTAACATTAATTGAAACTTTGCAAGTGGCCATAGAATGGTTTGTTCTAGTGTAATTTAAAGCCAGCGTTATAATCCAGCAATAAAATAATGTAATGTTAGTGCAAGCACGTGGATTTTTAGAGCAGCCATGAATAAATTAGGGTAACATCAATCGTTTTTTTCCCCCAACCTGGGCCTAATTTTATTCTTTAAAAAAATATGTATTTGTGTTTAAGTGACTGATGGGAACAACAATCTTTTAAATTGGCCAGGCTTAGACCGCTTCAGTGTGTAGATGCGAAAGAATTAACGTTAGGCCTAGGCAAATCGTATGGGTAATTGCGTTCTTTTACATCCACAAAACCTGCTTGTTTTGCCACTGACATGCTATTCTAAGTGTCTGACGACATTACCTAAGATCGCGGACAGCTCCAGCGTTAAAATTAACTCGTTAAATCATTTTACTTGATCTAAAAACTGACTATCATATTAGAAAGATTTAAGATCTTGGATATTTGGCCACTATTTATGACAAAACGGAGTTGCAATGACTTTCTGTCTGTCTTTCTTTTTTTTTCTTTTGTCAAATAGTGCAGATAACCATTATAATATCCTTATAATTTATTTGTGTTCACATAGATGGAATTGACAGCATCCGCGAATAACTCCAAACGTGGGCGCATTTTTAGAAATATTGATTTAGTTTGCGCGCTCTGTTTTTCTTCATGGTTGTGTAAGGTGTTTTTTATACTTTATGGTTAGAGCGCTCATTGGGGTTTTTCAGCCGTCAATCATCTCGTGAACATAGTCCCGCCTTCAGAATGACGCGGTTCACTGCACGCTTCCCCATCGGAGCTCCGAGGGAAAACAAACCCAAAGTAACAATTAAACCGAAACTGAAGAAAATTTGCTTACTGATGAGCAGGTCAACTAATTGCAGTGTTGTGGAGAGAGTAAAATGTTAAACTATTTTTAATTAGGCTATAGTTGTAGTTACAATTTTTTGCCATGTTTTTGGTTTCTTGCATTGGTCAGTTAACTATAACACTGTGTCCCTACCAGGTGATCCTCCTGACAAGTAGGCTACACTGGATAAAGGTTTGTAAATTTCTCTAAATTGGTTTATTGTAGTGAGAAAACTGGGGGTATAGTTATAATGTCAAATGGCAAAATTCCTGTTGTCCTGTTTATATAGAAAGTTTTAGTGTTCTTCAATACAGTACATGTGACACACTTACTCATGACCAGTGATGCTGGCATTTCTACAAAAAAAAAAAAAAAAAAAAGACAAAAATAGTAATGCACAGTAACTTGGATAAGTAACTGAAATCTGAACACTTTTGTCAGTCACAAGCAATAATGCGCTACTATTTCCAAAAACGTAATCAGATTAAATTTACTTATCCAAGTTACTGTGCGTTACTATTTTTGTCCTTTTCTTTAGTAGAAATGATGGCTGGTATTCGATATGAAACCGAAATTGCGACACTCCCTGTGTCACTGTGTGAGAAGGCAGAATCACAACACACCACTTCCAACTATCAGAGTTATCCTTCCCGTCCAGATCCAATGCTACCACATTTTTAAATTACTATTAGTATTCTTTGAAGTTAACATTATAAAATACATAGACCTACACCACACTGCACATTCTTCGAGCACATGCTTGCACAAATGTACATAAGTATATAGAACAAAACTACCACAGCACGTAATCCCACCAAGATTTCTGTTTAGAGCAAAGAGCTGTATGCATTCTTCACATTAGCAAACAAAAAGTAGGTTAAATTCTCTCTTGTATATTTCACAGTTTTGTGATGACGACGATTCTGCAGCCATCCAAGAGGAAATCACTTCATTTGTACTCAACATGTTCGTGGTCACCAAAACCAGGGATGGAGGTCTCGAGAAGCAAGCTGGAATAGCCATCAAGGGAGAAGAGGTCCTTTTTGGAATTCCCAGTGTAGCACATGCTTGCACCTATACCTTATGGGCATTATTTATGCCTTGGAACTAAGCTATCCAAATAAACTAAAATACACCTTTGGAGGATGTTAACAAAAACATGCCCTCCAAAATCCAGCTTATGGCCTAAAAGTATGACAGACGTTGTTGTTTATAACTCTGTTTGGACTTTTTGGGACTTTGGCTTATTCACCATATCCCCCAGAGTTAAATAAGTCCACACATACCCTTCTCATCTCTGTGCATGCCGTAACAGTCAGACGCACCCACTGTTAGCCTAGCTTAGCACAAAGACTGGAGGTAAACAGCTCAAGCTAGCATACTAATCTTAATAAATGACAAAATAACACCAACATTTCCTATTTACATGTTGTGTTTTTTATAGTCACTGTGTGTACAAATAACAAGGTCATATGAGACACAGCCATCTTCAAAACCGTACACATACAGGAAACTATATTCTCAGAAGGTGAATCACTTCTACTTGGTCAGAGTGATTAGCGCAACACTCTGAGCGAACTCTCTGCTCCTCACCACGGGGCTTCTCAGGTGCTGTGAGAAAATCACTGCATAGAAGAAGTGCTTCACCTTCTGAGAATATAGTATCCAGTGTGTATACGGTTAGAAGATGGCTGTGTCTCATGTGACTTTGTTATTTGAACACTCTGTGACTATACAAATCACAACATTTAAATAGGAAAATGTTGGTGTTGTTTTGACACTTATTAGGATTAGTATGCTAGCGGGACTGCTGACTTACTGACTTTGTTTACTTAGGTAAACTGCTATTTACCACCAGTCTTTGTGCTAAGCTAGGCTAGCAGTGGGTGGGTCAGACAGAGTTATGGCACACACGTAGATGAGAAAGGTATGTATGGACTTATCTGACTCTGGGGGATATGGTGAATAAGCTTAAGTCCCAAAAAGTCAGAGTGTTCCTTTAAAGTCTTAGAATATGTTACTGTACATGACTGAAAAACACAATTGTATAGAAAATACTCTGTAAATGTTTATTTTTATTGATAAGTCCTTACTGAGAGTGTTGAAATATAGTTAAACATCTGGTTGGTTGGTTGAGACTGATGTAGTACGTTTAAAGGGATAGTTCACCCAAAAATGAAAATGAAGTCATTAATTACTCACCCCCATGCTGTACCAACCCCGTAAGACCTTCGTTCATCTTCGGAACACAAATGAAGATATTTTTGATTAAATTTGAGAGGTGGATCACTGCTACATAGGCTGCCTAAGACATTGAAACTTGACGGCCCAAAAAATCAATTAAGAAAATGTTTAAATATTCCATGTGACTACAGTGGCTCAAGTATAAGTTTATATAGATTTGAAGATCACAGTTCTCGCGCATGCGTCGTGGAAATCTCTTGAACTCTCGTCTTTTTTTCGCACAAAAAGTAGTCTCGTCGCTTGATAAACTTATAGTTGAGCCACTGTAGTCACATGGAATATTTAAACATTTTTTTCATTGACTTTCTGGGCCGTCAAGTTTCAATGTCTTAGGCAGCCTATGTAGCAGTGATCCACCTCTCAAATTTAATCAAAAATATCTTCATTTGTGTTCCGAAGATGAACGAAGGTCTTTCGGGGTTGGTACAGCTTGGGGGTGAGTAATTAATGACTTCATTTTCATTTTTTGGGTGAACTAACCCTTGGTCACAGCATGCACATCTTGAAGTATTGAAGGGGAATTTTGTTACCATATTCCTGAAGACAATAAAGCCTGTCAACTTCCACTTAATGTTCCACGTCCATTCCTTTAGCACCACCATAAAGCACAATTTTCTATTGTACACAATGTTTCAACCTGTGAGGTGAATATATTTTATTATACTTTTACATTTTTTATACTGACCTTGTCAATTTTTACTATCAAATGGCGAAAATGTCAACTTATATTTGATTAGCACATTCCACGGGGATAGTACCAGTTTTGAAATAGTAGTAGTAAAAAATAACTATTTGCATTTATAATTTCAGTAAAAAACTAAGTTTTTAATAATGAGTAAATGTAACTTTAAAATACACTAATATTAAAAAAAAAATAAAACAAATAGATCCCACTTGAAATTTGTAATATGGAAATGTAAAAAGCTTGTTGGATTCAATCAAAATTACTCATTCAGAACTCTTAAAGTTATGTAGATCACACACATAAATAAATTACTACAGCAATGCTAAAATTAAGTTAACTTTATGTGAAAATTCTATTTCAACAAACAGAAAAATTAAGTAGTTTCAACAAAGACTTGTCTTGTTGGATCTACGTAATAAAGTTATGCAAAAAAATTCATTATATTTTTTAAGTAAATCAAGCAGATTATTTTTATCAGTGTAGATTTGTTTGGCTTTTTTTTTTTCTTTTCATTTGCCTTGTATTTTGTTTGTCCGTTTTGGTTTGCAAAAGATTCATCTCATCCCTGTTGTAATTCTATTCGATGGAATGACACAATAAAAGTCTTGTTTGAAATTTTGAACATGTTCATAAGTTTCCAGAGTGTGCCATAAGGGTCTTTTGTTGTTGCAATGTGCAATAACCACTTTGTTCATCGGACTTTAACATCCGACTGAATATTGCCAACCACCAGTAAGTATGTTGTTTCAGACACTCACTTCTTTTTGTTTAATTTTTTTATTGTTTTATTTCATTTTTTTTTCAAAAATAAAAATATACAGTCTTTCACGTGCTCGCGAGAAACGGATTTCGGGAAACACAAAAAACAGACTGTAAAAGCCATACACTGGGTTTGTTCGGGCTTTTATTATGTTTTCTCTTTTCTTTGCACAGTTGTGTACATGCACGCGCATGGTGACGTCATCGGTTACTGTTGTGTGCTCACCTGTGGGCATTGGGCAAGCTTGAGTTTGAATTATGGCTGCAGGGTGAACATGGGTAGAAACTTTCTGTTGACCCTTACCACTGGCGTTAATCGTCGTCATCATATTACTAACATCTTTAACTGATGTCTCGGATGTACCTTTGCACTGCCTACAACATGCATCACTCAAAAAGTAAGTGATTGGTTTTCTATGTAAGTGAACTAGCGTAAAAAAGAGACTCAATACGTAATGGTTCATGGCGTGATGAGTGCTCAGTGTAACGTAAATCCTCATGTCTCAGCCTGCTGTGGCGTTTTAGTTGTTTTGGTTAGCTTTGGTTGTTTTTGGTTTTTGTTTTAGTCATATACGCCGCAATACAGACCTTATGGTTTACGAACAATGTCTTATGCATCTGTATGACTAAATGACAGAGTATTTTAAGATGTTGTTATAATGAGAAGGAATCATTAGGCATTGTGCCGATTTGTATTGAGGAAGTGATGAAATGTGCGTGTCTTGAAAATGGGAAACGTCAGGTGTCGCTTCAGTGGCAAGGTGAAGTATACGTATAAGGCACCTTTTCTCGTTCTCACTCATTGATTTCTTGAAAAAGCGTAATATTAAACTTTGTGCATCCACTATTGACAACACATGTTAAAGGGATACTTCAGGATGTTTTAATATTATTAAGCTTTGTATTAGTAGGAAACCTGTAATATTTTCGAATTACCATGCTTTCCACCCTCATATCCCCCTGAGACGAGAGATTTATGTATTTTTTTGTCTGGAAAAAAATCCTCCGATGAGGCAAAAATCCGTCATTTTGCATCATCGGAGGATTTTTTGGCCAGAGGCTAAAGTCAGTAGTTGGGTCTGTCCCGCATGTTCTCCACCCGCCCATAGTGGGATCTCACTCAGAATGAACACTGGTGTCAGCCATCTTTTTTTGGAAGCTAGCAGGCTCTTGTTCTGTGGAGAAAGCTGCGTAGTTGGGGTTACCATTCTCTTTTTCCCGGACATGTCCGGCCGTCGATGTCTGGGATTCAGCTTTTGCCTACTGCAGTCGACATTCATTGTTTACATGCACAGCTTTTGTTTCAATCTAACTGAATTCATTCAGATTGGTGAATCTAAATGTAGTGTTTACATGAACGCTAAACAAGTGTTCATCTACATAAGCCAAAAATACATTTTCTGGATTGTTTTTAGTCTAGAAAGCTCCAAATGTATAAATAATTTCACATTTCTTCTACATAAATGACCCATTTTAAATACACATTCATCTTTCCAGAGGTGAAGTATCCCTTTAATGACCTCTCACGCATAAAGAAAATGACATTGTTGGCCACACATAACACATTAATCAAACCAATAAGTTTGAAAACACCTTTTGCATTTTACAGTGCATGCAGCATTGGTCAGTCTATCATGTAAATCTATCATCTATCAAATCTATCATAGACATTGGTCAGTCTATCATGTATCAAACCGTGACCCCAAAACTGAGGTACATTCCAAAACGTGACTCCTGTATATATACTGAAAAAGTTTTAGTGTATTTTTTTTTTAATCATTGTTATGTTTCCCAGACTGCAGTAGTAGTATTTCAGCTTACTGATCTGTGTAGGAAGTGAATGAATCAAACTGTCAGCACATGAAGGTTTACTACAACCAATGTCATTCCCCTCGGTGTGAAAATGCTTTTGTGTCCTCTCTATCCCAGCATCAACAAAAATGGATGCATAGTTTTAACCAAAATACCATATTGTTTAGTTTGCTAAGACAAATGTCGCTTTTATTATTCCTCATGCAGTTCAGGGTCTGTAACTCATCCTGCGCTCCAGTGATGTATGTTTATTTGACAGGATCAGTTAGAGAGACATTTCTGTCTCGCTCGGTACATTGTGTATGATGATCTTCATGCACCGTGCCGGCTGAGCCTCTTTGTCCTTTTAAATGTCTCCTTTTGTGTTGGTGACCTGTAATAAATGAGTGTGCGTTTAAAAGTGGCAGTTGTGTGAAGTGATTAGGGAGAGAGGGAATTCCAGACGAGAGAACACAGTATCACCAAAACTGTGGCTCCGTTCCAAACCCTAATGAGCTCCCTATATGGTATGATTTGGCATCACATGCATGCTTCTCAAAATTATCTGATTTATTACCAATCAAATTACCTATTTGTGAAAGGGGATATCAATGCATTGAGGATTATGCAATTCTAGAATGCATTACAAGAAGTTTCTGAACTTTTTAATTCAAGATGTCAGATGGAGTCAAGACAATGTTTATTCAGTGCTGAAAACCTAACAAAAAAGTTCAGTGTTATCATGATTTATTGTACATGGAATAGCATATATTTGTGTTATTTTAAAATAGCTTTTAATCTTCTATTTTTTTTGTTTGTTTTTTTGTAAATGTATGTGCCTTCGTCATTTATTTTTATTTTTATTTCAGTTCAAATTTATTTTTAAAGTAATTTCAAGTTTTATTTTTTTAGTTTGTCTGTATTTTAAGTAAAATATATTTTTAATTAATTTAATTAATAAAAAAATGTTTTAATTAAAAAAAAGGAAAAGTAATATTTGTTTAATAGTAAACAATAACAAGACTTGTTGGTAACATGGGGATTTTGCAGTACCATTGCACATAATTAACAGAATGACAGATAACAGAATATTAACTTTTGGGTGAAATTATTACTGATCTTACTACTACCAGGTGTAATTGTGGTATCATATGTGCTTTTTGTTAATAAAAACTTTGTATAAAGGGATAGTACTCACTCACATTTACTCACCGTCAAGTTGTTCTAAACCTGTACGAGTTTTCTGCTGAACACAAAAGAAGATATTTTGAAGAATGTTGGTAACCAGACATTTGACTATGGAAGCTCGTTTCCGCCACAGAATGAAAAATAAAAAAGGTAATTGCGACTTTTTATCTCACAATTCGGACTTTTTTTCTCACAATTGCGAGTTTACATCTCGCAATTCTTACTTTATAACACATAATTGCGAGATGTAAAGTCAGAATTGCGAGATATAAAGTCAGAATTGAGTGATATAAAGTCGCAATTGCATGGTATAAAATTTCAAAATTACGAGGTATAAAGTCAGAATTGCAAGAAAAAGTCGGAATTGTGTGATATAAAGTCAGAAATGCACGATATAAAGTCAAAATTGCGTGTTATAAAGGCAGAATTGCAAGAAAAAGTCGGAATTGCGCAATATAAAGTCAGAAATGCATGATATAAAGTCGAAATTGCGTGTTATAAAGGCAGAATTGCGAGATGTAAACTCGCAATTGTGAGAAAAAAATGTCAGAATTGTGAGATTAAAAAGTCGCACTTCTGTTATTTTTTTCTCAGAATTGCTTTGTATTATATATTTATATTTATATAACTTTATATTATGCAATTCTGACTTTATATCTCACAATTCTGACTTTATATCGCGCAATTGCGACTTTATCTTGCAATTCTGACTTTATATCGCGCAATTCTGACTTTATATCTCGCCATTCTGAGATAAAAAGTCGCAATTTTTTTTTTTTTTTACATTTTTTTTATTCAGTGGTGGAAACAAGCTTCCATAGTTGACCGTGACACCACTGACTTTCATAGTAGGAAAAAAAACAATGGTGTCACGGTTCAGGGTGTTTTCATTTTTTGGGTGAACCATAGTAAAACGTGTTGAATTATCATCTTCTTATTAGGGCTTTGAGGCAGAGCCTTGTGTGTGTTTGTCTGTAAAAGTGTACACTCGATTTAGGTGACAGTGGGAGCACAGCTGTCACTTTGCTGCAGAAATATCTCTGCTGTTTTCCCATAAAGCTCTCTGTGAGGAGGTGGGAGTGATGATGTGTGACCTTGGATTACTGGCTCTTCAAAAGGATGTTCTGAGAAACCATCATGACTGTGCTTTATGCCCTCAGTAGGGAGTTTGATGTAATGTTCGCTCACAATAGTAAGAAATTGGATTACAGGGGAGAGCGGATGTGTTTTAGTCAAGGAGGAGTTTAAGCAACTGAGACATTGTAAAGAGTTAGACAAGCGTGCCATTCAGAGTAAAAGACAACATTTTTGGTCTATATTTATGCTAATCGGGGAACATTTGGTTTCAAAATCCATTCACACCAAGTGATGTTTCAATCCAAATACAATTTGGAGCACCAGTGTGAACAACAGAACTGGATCTGTTTTAGGTCCTGTTTGTCCATTTTCAACAACCCCCGAAGGTGGTTAGAAATGCATGTGACATTGCTTTCGTTTCAAGAACGTTCATGCAGTCGAACAGCAGCAAAGGATCGCCTACTTACCGAAAAAAGAAGGGTTTAAACTTTGCCGTTATGTCCATCTTTATATAACCGTCTAATTTAAATTCCCGAAGAAGCACTTATACATGCATAGCATATTACTTACTGATGCAAATGTCAAACATGATATAGTTTAGTCACTGTTAGAGATTTGAGATTTGCATCGCCATCTTTGATGTAGTCGATCAATGTGCTTCAATGACTTTTCAAGATTTTACTGTACCAGTATGCAAGTCATTATTATTATTTTTTTTATTTTAGCTTCAATATTTGAACTTGAAAAATATCCGAAACTTTCCTCTAAATATCTTATTTTGTGTTTGGTAGACGAAAAAAATGGCATACAAAGTTTAGTAGAAGAATGACACGAGGGTGAATAAATATATATATATATATATATATATGTGTGTGTGTATGTATGTATATGTGTGTGTAATATATATGCAAAAAAAAAAAAAATATATACATTATATATTTTTTATATATAATATATATATATATATATATTTTATACCTTAATATATGTATATATATATATATTTTTTTGCAGTCCTTTAGTAATACCAGCGAATGTGCGTGCTTATATAAAGGCTCATAAAAAAAAAATAAATAAATAAAAAAAAACTACAGCACCGAATAAAATTACACTAAATACTTGAAATAAGGGAACTAAACCTTGTATAATGAACATTCAGTGACATTCAAGCTGTCGGCCAGTGCTTTGGAGAACCTGTACGTGTCCTCACACACACTCACCTGCAAACACAGTTGTGCTCCCCTGTGTCTTCCTTTAGCACCACCCACCATGATGAAACACTTTCCTCCTGGCAAGGTGAAACTGTGCTGAAGCTCTATTATTAATGAGACACAGTGAGAGATTCTAGCAGTTAAGTCCATTAAGTGTGTTTGTGTGTGTATGGGTGTGTATTATTCACAATAAAAATCATCTTGTTTATGGAAAGTCTAAAATTAAAAATTCAAATGCAACGTGTGTGTGTGTGTGTGTGTCTGGTCAGCGAGGTTCTCCCTAGTGTTCAGTGGCCACAAAACCTTTCCAAGCACAGTCAGACCAATTAATCAGATTCATTCTCAGTGGATCTCTGTGTGTGTGTGTGTGTACACTTACCAGCAAAGAGACACACTGAAGGTCTTGTGCATGTCAGAACCCAAAGTGAACTCAGTAGAAAAACAACTGCTTTTGTATTCATAATGGCATGGGCCATTAGTGTCATCTCAAATCTTATTTGTTATAGTTATCATTGTGGTTCAGAATCAAAGTGAGTGATTACACTTTCAATATATATCTAACATGTGATTTCTTTGCTGTTTACATTCACAGACATAACCAATGGTGTTTGTGAACTTTGTGTTTTTGATAACCCCTTTGTGGTGTGTATTTGACAGTTTAAGCGCAATAAGACATGAAAGAGCACTCAGTTTAATATTCACGGGACAAGCCAGCTTTCTGTGTGTGTGCGCTCAGAAAGCCATATATCAGAAGGCTTTAAAATGCATGCTGATAAACTTTTATGATGATGAAGAACTGCAATGTCAGGTAATCATGAGTGCGATAGAGATAATCAAAACCAAACAGACGTTTTAGTTTTTGGTAGAGTATCCAAGGTGCTGTAAAGGCTCCGCCCTCTTCAAGATAGGGGGCGGGCAGCAGCAGCTCATTTGCATTTAAAGATACATGCACGAAAACAGCCTGTTTTCCCATCCACTAAAATAAAAACATTTATAGCATGGTATAACACATGATCTGTGGGGTATTTTGAGCTTAAACTTCACAGACACATTCTGGGGACACCTGAGACTTATATTTCCTCTTGTAAAAGGGAGTTCCTTTGGCCAATTATGCTTTTCTGTGAGAGCGTCTATATGGAATCTATTGCCAGTGGACATTAGAAATTCCACCATACCATATTCTCACATCGTCTTAAGGACTGGGTTTTGAGCATACACTCAAAACAATGCTGGGTTGTTCGAACCCAAATGGACAAACCCTGGGTTAATTTTTTAACCCAATATTTTTTTTAACCCAACATTTGGGTTTGTCCATATTTGACCCAGATTTGGGTTGAAACAACCCAGCATTTTTTAGAGTGTACAAAAATGTGAACACCTCTCATAATATTTAATGTATGTCTGCCTCTATGTTGTCCTGCAACTTATGGTATACAGTATGTATGTTATGTATGGATAGATGGTTGTTTTTTTAATTCCCTAACAGTTGTGTGGATGTATGGTTATATAAATGTTTTATGATGTTATATTTTAATGGCGCCGGTGCTATGGCATTATGTTTTATTGTCGTTTATAAATTTTGTGCCTAATATAACATCTTGCCAAATGGACTACAGTTGAAAATCACTCAAAATCAGATGAAAAACTTGTAACATGTTGGCTAATCTTTAAATTCGACTGCAATAAAATATATGGTGTAAAAATATAATGATGTTAAACTTAACTGTCACCGTCCCACAGGTGGGACGTTTGCCACTATATTTTTAAAACAATAATATCTTAGTAAATACCTTAAATAATATTGACAAACTATATATCATTTGAAAGCTTACAATCTCTAGTTTCCATATTTGGTGACTGATTTTCAAAATATATTACAGAGGAGCCATAATTTATCAATATAAAACAAGAATATTTTCATACTCATAAGGCGTGTTCAGACCTTTATTTTAAAATAACATTAAACATGAAAAATCATGAAAAAATGGTAGATACCTCAGTTTCTTTTCATGCCAAAAGTTCAAAAGATAGAATCCATTCAATTATTTTGGGAAAAAAAAGGTCTGAAAAGTTTGAAATATCAAGAATAAAATAATAAATTCACCATTTGTGACGTGGCAGCTATCTATGACTTACATGCGTGTTCTTTGTATGTGTTTCTTAGAGGTTCAATTCATATCAAAATCTGCCAAACTTCCCATGCTACTTCTGACTAGGATCTCTACTTCAGAAATTGTATGAAAATTGTGAAAATAATGGTTCATATCACTCAAAACACGAATGGAAATGCAGGCGCCCTTATATGGGCAGTAATGGAGTCTGATTGTGCCCTAGTGAAAAAGTTTGGTACTGCGCTCAAACAAAATCTTACTGAAAGCTCATTTTTTGAGATATCAACCTAAAATTTGAAACACAACTTGTTCAGATTTTTGGCTTTGATTTTTCTGCCATTTTAGAGTAGCCCAGGTTTCGAAAATATATATTTTATGTAAAATATGAATAATTAATATTTTTGCATTGTACATTTCCATAAACTCAAACCTCTATAACTTTTTTTCTGTTTCACTTTCTTAATTTATTTCACTTCTACAAAAATCTGCCAAATGTCTTCTTTAAAACAATACCAATCATATGTCTATATTCCAAAGCATTCTTGAATTACAACCATTTAAGTTCGAAATGTGCATTTTCATGTCTATTCAAAAAAGGGGGGGTGACAGTTAACAGGTTAATATGAAAAATATTGTTTTTAATGTATGTAAATGAACTGCAAGCAATGTTTTAATGCCTTCAGAACTATATATATTATAATATGAATTTGTAGTTCTACATGAAAAGTTTGCACAAATTAAACTGAATTCATTCTCAAATCCAGCCATGCATAGAAGCCTTGCTACTTTCATTTTATAGTTTTCTTTTCTCAGACTGATAGTGTTTTCTGTTCTTCCATTTGTCTGCACAACTTTTGAATTTCAGCTTAATTAAGAACATAATGAAATCCTCTGTTGTGCATCAACCGCCGCTGCGACAGCTCTGATTTGCCCAGATTCTGCGGATTCGAAACCCCAGTCAATTATCGCAAATCCAGTTGAACAATGAGTATTAAAGTGATTAATGGTTTTGAAGGCAGGCTGGTGTCTCACATGCTGGTTTCAGGCACATGTGGCGTCTGATCTGTCTCCTGTGATCTTGGTATAAGTCTCAGTCTTATATGAAGTCTGTCATCTGACCCTCCAAATTGATACGATGTTCGGTGCATCTGTTGCAGTTAATCGTTCACTACTTAGCAGTATTTGCTAAGGCGAGTATGATGTACTTAAGGTTAGGGATTTGAACAAACCTCTAATCAATAATACAAGCAGGCATGATTACTTTCTAAATGTTTGGATTGGGGGCTGAAAAATTCCCTAGATATGGAGAGATTGAGCCACATCTGGACATCAGAACATCAGATACATTGAGTTTTTTGACTTTAGGCCAGTATTTACCCATCCAGTAATCAGTCGACAAAGATATACTGTAGTTCTGAATCATTTTTAAATATAAAAGAATAGCAAAGTCCAACCACAACGATAAAAGCACCGAGGAACGACATTGTTGGATTCTGTTTCTGAAGGATTTTCCCCCCAGATGATGATAAAAACATTGAGAGCCAATCAGATTCCATCCTGCTTTAACCCTTTAGCTGTCACCCCCATATTTGAGAATGTACTATTCAAACTTAAATGGTTGTAATTGAAAAATGCTATATACCCAAATTTGGTCTTGTTTTAAAGAAAACACTCAGCAGATTATTTCATACTTCAAAAAATGAAAGTATCAAAAAGTTATGGAAGTTTAAATTTACAGTAAATCAAATACTGTACTATATGTTTTTATTTTATATAAAATATATATTTTACAAGATATTTTTTACTCTAAAATTACTCTAAAATCAAAGCCATAAATCTAACCAAGTTATGTTCCAAATTTGAAGTTGATATCACAAAAATTAAAGATCCCATGAGATTTTGTTTGGACGTAGTACCAAAAATAGCCACTGGGTGCCATTGAATTACTTTGAATTTAGTTGTATACATTCTGCCTTGACAATTGAATAAATTTCTGTCCAAATATCAATTTTGTCACACAATTTGGAACCTCGAAACAAAGACCTGTCTGACAATATATGTTTAGTCAAGATTAGAAAAGGTTTTGATGAACAAATCTTTGCCTGAGTCAATTAAATGAACCAAATGACACGAAAAAAAGATTTGTTCATTTTGATAAACGAGTTCGAACAGGTGAGTCATAAACGCGCATCACTGAACAGAGCAAGGTGACCATTTGAGCTCATAAAACTTAAACTTTTTTTTTTGTTTTTTTTTTTAAATGAGCAAGAGCAATCATTTTGCTTGATAAGACCCTTATTCATCATCTGGAATCGTTTAAAGCCCTTTGAACTAGGGCTGCAACTAACGATTATTTTGATAATCGATTAATCGGACAATTATTTTTTCGATTAATCGATTAATTGGATAAAACATTTATTTCATTTTTTTGTTTATTATAACTAAATAAAACCCTAAAACCCTAAAAACCACACTCTTTTGTGTGTTACAATCTTCTTAATACAGACAACTTCATTATATAGAAAAACAACAAATAAAAAAAATATATATGACCATAACCTATGACAAAAATGCTATTGTAAACTAGATTAGTGGATAACTCAGAAAAACTTAGCCTAGAAAAATCACAAGTGCACAATAATTTTATAAAATCTGAACATTTAGTGAAAAAAACATTCCTTAGTGGGGAAAAAATAAGAGACAATAAGTGTAGCACTAACTCTGGTAAAACGCTACACATTGCTCTTTGTATTGTTGTTATACATTCATGAAAAACATCGTAAAAATCAGATGCACAGCTGTTTAGTGAGGAAGCAATATTGACTGTGTATTATACAGTATCTTTGCAATAGTTTATTAAGGGTTTTCTTTTAGCAGTTTTAAATTTCAGTTAGGCTACTGTGCACGTGAAGAACAATTATAGTGCGCCGAGTCTACTCTAGTGTTGTGATCTAACAGACACTCAGTAGAAAGTGATTAAGTTACAGCAATAAAAGTCTAGCAAGATAGTCATTATATTACGAAACCAGACCTTTATCTACGGCTCAATTATAATAATAACATTGAATCATCTTGGAAAGAGTTTCATCATGTTAACTGTTGTAACGCGACGCGCTGTTAAGAACACCGAATAGAGAATGACTGACAGCCGCAGTGGAGGGAAAAGCTTACGTTAACTTGAATTTAATGACTTAAATATACATTTCTATCTCACATTATACTACAGTATGGCTTCATAAAGTATACACGATTAACGCAGGTCACCTATTTTGGTTTCAAAACGGCGAATTTGCCGAAAGGTGAATGATTTTCGTGTATGCTGCATATTGATAGCGGTTTCCTGATGCCCGCAAATTAGTTCAAACTCACGGAATCAAGAGTGCGCATGCGAGACAGAAGATAATGTGCTCCAAACCGTCCGTGTTGCGCACAGACCGGCGAGGGAGAGAGACTGCGTGTGTGCCTCATGAAGCGCATGTAAGAAGCGCATGTAAGAAGCGCATGTAGCATGTAAACAATCCCCGTGACGTAATCAGACCAACTAATCGATAATGACATTCGTTGACAACGATTTTCATAATCGATTATAATCGATTTTATCGATTAGTTGTTGCAGCCCTACTTTGAACAGTTTGCAGTTTGCACTGAAACTGTCTTTTGGACCTTGAATCGTTTGGTTACCAGTAAAATGCATTATATGGAGAAAAATCCTGGAATGTTTACATCAAAAACCTTCATTTCTTTTCGACTGAATACAGAATTACATGGATATCTTGGATGACATGGGGGTGAGTAAATTATCAGCAATTTTTTTTTTTTTTAAAGTGAACTACTCCTTTAAAACTGAGGGAAATATGCAGGGATCTTACAAAACCAAAAATTGTCCATTGTTTACGTTTTATTTGGGGTTAATAAGAAATTTAATTACAACTATTCCACTACTAACTAAACTTCTGTGTTGATTTTGAAAGTGTAGAGGTGCTTAGAAGTTTGGAATGGCACGATGAAAAGAGCAGAAGAGAGGAAGGTAAATTATTCCGCATCGTTCTAAGGGGCCCAGAAATATGTTTGGCTTTCAAACAGTGTAAGACCAAGGGACTTTTCACTTTGACGGGACTTTTGAGGAACTTAAAAAAGGATGGCTGACCGGAATGCAGAATGCTAACTTTTGTTTGGGATGACTAGATTGGGGTGCAGTGTAACTTGATAGCATTGGAATTATGTCTTGCAAAATGTACTTGTGTTGGATAATTATGCTTCTGACAGGAAGTCCCATGGAAGGCTGGGGCAGCTAATTTCAATAAGGGTAAACAATCGCTGGCACATCTTTGATGGGCATGTTTTAATTAGAGGCAAATCCAACACATGCGCTGACATTACTTTGGAGAAGGACGAGAAAATGAAAGCCTGCCTGAGGTTATTTATGACTGCCAGTTGGCACAAACACATGCACACAAACAGCCCTGTCTAGAAATTGGTTTTGATGCATTATTTGTGCATATACAGTGTCAGTCTCACTGTCTAGCTTGGATTAAGAACTCTTTTGTAGGCATGTTCATGTTGAATTGATCTAATGATTTCTAGATTGACGGTCGGCTAGATTAGCATTGCACAGTGATTTCTGTTAAAGGGATAAATGCACTCAAAAATGTCTTCCAAAACCTACAGGACTTTCTTCAGTGGATCACAAAAGCAAATATTTAGCAGATTGCTCATGCTGCTCCTTTCCCTGATGAAAGTCAGTGGTGACCCCCAGTACTGTACCTTCATAAAAGTAGTCTCCATAACTTCTTCTGAAGTCATAGTAAATGTTGTTTTTCATCAAAAAGCGAATAGTAAAGTATTGATATTATTTATTAATGTTTATTCTCAGGTTTATGTTACTCTATCATGTCTGCTTTATGTTACTGTATTGTATTTAAATAATTTTAAGTTCTGTGCTAGGAGCTCACCATTCATGTGAGACGCTCTCCAAAGAAAATAATTATGATAATAATAATATTGAATCGTGGCCCAACCCAGATAGCAAACTGACATTGAATCAACATGGAAACATGACATCTAAACAACGTTGATCTGGCATTGTTTTGCTCATCGAATTAACGTTGAAACAATGTTAGACGCGCCATTCTTCAAAACTAACGGAAAATCAACTTGAAATCAACATCGTTTCAACGTTAGGAAAGCAAACCAATTGCGTCGATTTTCAGTTCGTTTTGAAGAATGGCGTGTCTGACGTTGGTGCAACGTTACTTCAATGAGCAAAACAATGCCAGATCAACGTTGTTTCGATGTCATGAGAAACGTCGTTTCCACGTTGATTCAATGTCAGTTTGCTATCTGGGAAATATCACAATACTATATCGACACATTTTTGCCAATTCCAACCCCCTACACTCTAAAAATGGTTTTGTTGGGTCACCTTTGGGTGAAATATGGACAAACCCAGCCATTGGGTTACTTTTTTTTAAATTATATGTTTAACCCAATTTTTGGGTTTGTCCATATTTGACCCAAATTTGGGTTAAAACAACCCAGCATTTTAAAAGTGTGCAGGTTTTATTTTACTATGCAATAATATATATATATATATATACACTCTAAAAAAATGCTGGGTTGTTTCAACCCAAATTTGGGTCAAATATCAACAAACCCAAATGTTGGGTTAAAAATGTCATTTAAAATGGTAACCCAACTTCAACTTTCACTTTCAACTGTATTTTTTAAATTACATTTTTAACCCAACATTTGGGTTTGTCCATATTTGACCCAAATTTGGGTTGAAACAACCCAGCATTTTTTATATATACTACGCTGTCTCACGGCCAATTTGTACGAATTTGTACAAGTGATTAAGAAGTGGCTAATTCGTACTAAATTATACGACCTCACTCATACGAATTCGTACGATTTGTCCAAACCCATGTGATGGGTAGATTTAGGGGCGGGGTCAGGGATAGGTCATTCGTACGAATTCATACGAATTGGCCAATTCGTAAAATATGTACGATTTAGCAAAAACGTACTAATTCGTAGGAGTGAGGTTGTACGAATTGTTACGAATTAGCCACCTCGTAAAATTCGTACGAATTCTTGTGAGATCGGGTTGCTGTTTAATATGCTTTCAAATTTTTTTATTATACCAAGTTCATATTATTCATATTTCAAACAAGGATGAATATGTCAATTCACCGGACGTCACTTTTGGCCATGGTGAATGCACATTGACATGGATGGTAATTTCATTGAAAACAGGTCATTTACAAATAACCAATCATTAAGTAGTTGCCCAGCAACCGCCCAGAACACTAGCTAACCTCTAGCAATGCCATAATAATCTTTAACACACTAGCAACCGCCCCAAACACCCAATAGAGCCACACAGTAAAATATCCATGCATGAGAGATGTGATATGGATTGTGATTATTGTTTTATATTGTGTGTCTGTTTGTGTTTCTGCATGGCTTCATCTGTTCTCTGTCCTATCTGTGTGTGTCTTCCTTCAACATTTGATGGAAAGCTTCTTTCACACTGATTCCTCCTGAATTATGAAGAACTCCATCCCTCACACACCTCTCTCTTTCCTCTGTTTTGTGGCTCACCTCTCTTTTACTTGACAGAGGGACTCTTGGCTGACCAGTCTCAGCATATTCCACACAATCTGTTTGCAAACATGTGATGAGCACAGGACAGCAATCTTCCATCCAGCTTTTGGTGGTTATTGATTATTATCTATCTGTTGGTTAGTTGATGAATTGCCTAATTTGTAAAAGAAGCGTTCGGTTCAATAAAAGGTGATCTCAGCATTTGTGATGCTGATTAACATCATGTTTACCTCAGTTGTATGGGATATTGGGTAGCTCCAAAGACATTTCTAATCTAGTCTTTAATGTAATGTCTCATCTGCCACAATAATTTAGGCTAATGTCTTTGACTTATCTTCATTTGCTGGATTTTCTCAGCTAATATTATTATATGCAATTAATTCAGGTAATTGACGTGAGTGATTAATTTGGTCATATTTTGTTTTTAACAGATTGACAGCCCTGCTTATTATGCATCATTTCTAATTCTTGTTCGCAGATTTTTCATGAATGTCATTGATTTACCAATGGCTTCATATTGTCATTAAGAGGCAAACCTGTGAAATAATTACTGTTTGCTCACACTTCAAACTGTTTGTGGATGTCACTGTGCTTTTGTATGTGTGAAGAGGTCACAGTCACTGTGACTCTCCTGCCTGCGGATTGTCCACTGGTTATTTGCTAAAAGAAGCTGATGTAATGATGAGAAATGTCAGAGTTTGCTTCAGCGGATGATGAATTTAGGAAGTAATACCATGCCTTTCCTTAAAAAAAAGTACTACAGCACTTTTTTTCTGTATTTTACTGTAGTTTCACACTCAAGCATGGCATGAAATCAAAATTAGGTAATATGAAAGGGCAATATGAAAGCATGCAATGTTGAAAAGATGGCCTCTTACACAAAGGAAACGAGAAAAGAATCACAGATTTGAAGATGTCTCCTGATATGTCTCATCTAAAGTTTCAGTAGAGATCTCAACATTTTTTTACACTTTGTATTTAGATTTTGACAAGCTTCCAGAGACTGGGAAGTGAGAGATGTCAATATGAACACAAATATTTCTCATCAAGTTATTCCAACACCAAATGATCTTAACTATGCTATTTGTTTACATTATATATATTCCTGGTCTAGGTTATGGAAGCTTGCAGTGTTGGGTAAGTTACTCAAGTTACATCCTCAACAGTTTAATTGGGTTTCCAATTACTCTCTTTTTGCATTGCTTTGTAAATCTTATATCAACCTCAACCAGTTGAACGATACAATGCCATGGAACAAAAAATTAAAAAAAAGGAAATTGCATTTTTTTTTTATCTCATGATTCTGACTTTAACTACTGACTTTGTTCCTAATAATTTTGAGATATAAACTTGGAACTGTACGAGGAAAAAAATAATAATTTTGAGATATAAACTCAACTTATTTTTTATTAATTTTTTTTTATCACAATTCCGACTTGATATCTCATAGTTCTGAGAAAAAGATTTTAAACTTGCAATTCTGAGTTTATAATTTGCAATTCTGACTCTTTTTTTTCCCCTCAAAACGGAGTTAAAAAAACCCCTCACAATTCAATTTTAAAAAGTCTCGCGATTTCAAGAAAAATTCAAATTCGGAATTTTGGGATTTGAATTTATCTTTTTATTACGCAGTAAAAACAAGTTTGCATGCACTTCACGTGTCCCTGTTTTTTTCTCTCCAAAGACATTATAGCAAAACAAAGAGCAACATTTGAGCAATACCATCTTCCTGTGCTTCATTATATTTAACCCGAGATGCATTTGAAAAAATCTTGTTGAAAGTCAAAGAAATTGTTGGAACTGTCAGCATTTGCAATACACTGGGATTCGATATTCAACATGCTTTAGCTTTAAAACCTGCCTGTCTTTTTCTTTCCTCTTTGTGGGGCTGTCTCCATCTCCCAGTGTACGCTTTGTCCCTGTTGTTTTCACCTCACTGTCTGACTCTGGAATAACAAATGAGAGGGGAATCGTGCCTTTCTTGCATCTCCTGATCATCTCTGATTTCCTCAGAACTGTTCTCTTATTCCAACAGTCTGGGTTTGCAAACCTAGTTCGTTTTTGACTGCACATTTGCTCTGAATAGACCGTTCAAAGATTTCAGTTAAACATTGAATAGGCGAAATTATAAATAGGCAGCTCAGGCTGAAATTCTATTGCTCAGAGGTTTCTCTTTCATAATACTTTTGTTTCTCCAAAATTTACTTTAATATATATTATAGTTTTTGTTCATATTTTGAATTAGGCCTTCTTCTCTGGGGTCTATTTGGTGGTGACATTGGTCATTGTATATTGTCTTAAAGGGATAGTTGACTTTAAAATTAATTTTTGGTATGTTTCAGCTTACCTTAAGGGCATCCAAGATGTAGGTTTCCGCATTAATTGCAATTTTTATATTTTTTTTTAGGTCAAACTGTTCGTGTCTACAGTTCGTGACCTCCTCTTATAATGGAGGTTGATGGTCACCACCTCAAAGCGCATGCACAGAGAAGTCCAAATTAAACATGATTTAATGACTCGTAAAAGTACGTACACATTGATGGGCTAAGACACGAAACGAGCGGTTTGTGTGACAAAACAGTATTTTTTTATTTTTATTTTTTATTTTTACCTCTTAAAGTGATCTGAGGGCACGGGCGCTTTGTGGCTGTGGTTACAAGAGGTAAAATGATATCAATACTGTTCGTTTTCTCGCACAAACCGCCCGTTTCGTGTCTTAGACAATCAATGTGTACTTACATTTACGAGTCATTTAATCATGTTTAATTTGGACTTCTCTGTGGATACTCTTTGAGGTGGTGACCATAGACCTCCATTATATGACTGACAGACAAGAACGGTTTGACCTGAAAATTTAAAAATTTAAACTACTGCGGAAACAAAGACACCTACATCTTGGATGCCCTCGAGGTAAACTAAAACATACCAAAAATTAATTTCAAAGTGAACTATCCCTTTAAATTTGTAAAGCCGTGTACAGGCATTCAAAGATAGTCCTAATGCATTAGGATGTTCTTTAAAACTTCTCTGAATAACAAATTATATTACAAAAAATAATCGCTAAGTGAGAAGCGTTTGAGTAAAGTACTACTGCATGATTACTGTTGCAGGGTTTCAACTCCTGTCTGATTATAAAGGACGGTGGTGCCAGGGGGTGGAGCTAGTCAAATGGATATAATTATGAACCTGAGAAAAAATGCCTTGCACTTAACCCCCGATTGTTCCTGGAGGGGATTTCGTGCAATTAAACTTCGGATAATGGTATCTGCTACAAGGCCAATAAGCAAAAAGAAATTAAAGCAGCAGTTGATACTTAAAAGGTAATCATGCATCACTTTAGATCAAGTGGAGAGTCCATTTGCAGCATGTGTGGGGGTGATTGAAAAGTTTATTGCTGGATCAGTCATTCGGATCATGTTAGAGGCTATAGTTTCTCAAAGGGAGGTTTGCACAAGTGTTATATCTAAAGTTTTGAATGAAATGTCCAGTTGCACAGATGCTTGTTTTCTGAAATAGTTGGTTAAAGCATGCAAGGGTCACCTATATAATACAAGTTGATTCGAACTGCTGGCGTTGAGAGCAATGGCTTTTGAATGTCTAAAATAATGATTTTCTCTTGCAGCCAACCTTGATTAGATGGGTTCTTTTCTTACTTTATGCATATGCCCGCCCGTCCTGTGAAAGGCGATCGTCAGGATGCATCATTTAAAACTTTTTGTCAGCTGACAAATGCCTTTAACCTCTTCCCTATATTGCGCTGGGTATATTTTCTCTCTCTTTCTCTCTGTACTCCCTTATACCCCATATATACTCTGACACCAATCCAATGGACAGGTTAACTGACAAGCCCTTTTGTATCTGCTGCAGTGCCTGGGGAAATCGCCTTTACACTGGCGTTGGGAAATAGCTAATGCATCAGCACTGCACACTGAGACACCAGATTAGTCTACCTGAGCAATAGACCTCTTAATATAAAAGTATTGATATTTATTTTATAGAAACCAAATTGTGTTTCCACAGAGCCAGTCAGTACATTAGTTGCATTGATTCCATGATTCTATATGTAAGAAGTCCAATTTGAATTTGATTCATAAGGAATTTCTTCTTTTCTCCCTTCAAATTGTTTTGACTGGTTTACAAACTGTAAAAATAAATGTTTTATCTAATCAAAAAAATTGTGGCAACAGATTACAAGCAATATTATTAATTAAATTTAACAATAGAATTGAGTAATAATTAATCAAATTAATTACTTAAAAGTTAACCAATTAAAAGGAGTAAAACGTAACCCCCCTCCCCCCCAAAAAATAAATAAATAAATAAAATAAATAAATAATAATAAATAAATAACACGTACATTTAAGTTACCATTATGGTGATCAGTGTTTGTTAAAATTATGTTTTTTTCCTTCAGTGATTCTGCTTGTTGTCTTCAATTCCGGTGTCTTCAATGTTGGCAATTTAAAATAGAGTTCTTAATCTTTGACGTCTGCCTGTCATTCAGATATTTTTGTTTAATTTTTTGGTGCAAACTTTACTCATTTTAAATGGTTAACTTTTAAGGAATAATTTGATTAATTATTATTCAATTCTAATTTGTTCAATTTAATTAATAATATTGCTTGCAATCTGTTGCCACAATTTTATTGATTACATAAAGCATATTCATTTTTTCTTGTGTACATAACACAAAATCTGTAAAAAGAGCAAATTGCATTAAAAAAAAAAACAACAAAAAAAAAAACATGTAATTGACTCAAAGGTTAATAAATTTGACAGCCCAATATTTCGCACCATAAACATCATTAATGAAGCAGAGGTTTTTGTTCGCGTTCAAGAGCTCTAATGATATCACAGACTTCTCCTCTCTGGCTGTGGCACCACGAGCACAAAAGAGCCCATGGCAGGGCTTGGGTGTCCCCGTTGGTTGCCATGGTGACAGGTGGATGGGGGACAATAGAGCGTCACAATGAATGCTGAGTCTGCTTGTGGTCTAAAAAGATAGTGGAATAATGATGAAAGGGGTCTGACTGCCTCCCTCATTGACTCTTTCCCTCTCATTCTCCCCTGTGACCTTTAACATATCTGGCTTACAAGACTACATCTGAAAAATATAGCAGAATTAATGATATTTATTTGTGAGAAAAATAGAATAAAAATACTAAACATAAAAACTTTGTGGTAAAGACTATTTAAACCTCTGAAGCCCATCCCTGTTGATGGGATACCCATGAAATCCATGAGCAACTATATAGAGGGAGAAAGAGGAAGGCTGACCTGAAAAAAAAAAGGAGAAAAGAGACAAGTACTTTCAGAAATTCCCTCGATGAGGTTAGGCTTTGTAAAAGCATCGCTTTTTGCTGACACTTACTTCAAAAGGTTTGTAGGATGTGTCGCTGTGTTTGTTGGAGCAGGGGAGACTGAGTGTGTGTTATAAAGTGGGTGAATTGCACCTTCCGGGCTGGTCAAATAGTGGCAGCCTCTTCCATTTCAGTGAGAGCCGTGTTTGATTGTGCTTTCCCAGAACTCTTCCCTGCAGGATCCTTTTGATTCTGTCTTTTCAGGACTCCTCGGAGACTCGTGCAGATCTTTGTGTGATCAGGCAGTCTGATACGCTCCTCTATTTCCAGTATGAAAGTCCAAACTTACAGCAGCTTTAGCTGAAACACTTTTCTGGGAAAAAAAAAAAAAATCATTAGATCCAGTTTAGGTTCAGTCATATTAAGAACCCCCCCCCCCCCTTTTTTTTTTCGACAATTTTCCAATTTCCCCCCAGACATCTCATCCCCATAGCATATCCTAAAAAGGTTTTCCTTTCTGCTTATTTTTATTTCTTAAAAAGACTCCACAAAACACACACTCTTGCTTTTCATATTTTATAGGGATATTCTACAGACATAAGGATTTTTATACTGTACAAACTGTATATCTCCTAACCCTATCACAGAAAACATTCTCATTTTTTTTTTTTTTTGCATGTCATTGTTACGCATATTTGCGGACAGAATACGCATATTTTATGTGGATTCGAATTTATGGCTGTGCGAGTCTGGCTAGTGAATGATTATTATGTCAAACTGCACTGGAATCAAATGTGTGTCACTTAAGAAGCTGTATTTCAATTACAAAGCTGCCTTAGAGGGTAGACAATGAGACATCGTATAATATAGTACATTAATTCCCTTCTCTCGCTACAGATTCCCTGAATGATCGTTCGCTGCATCAGCAGAGGTTTTCCCTCGAAGGTCTACAGCCTAAGTAATGGGACTGAATGTTACAGGATTTACGACACCTTGATTTGGGCACCTAAAAGTGAAAGTGAACCGTGTTTTAGTGTCCTAGTTTTCTTGAATGATGCCCTATTATTTGCTTTCAAACAGTGTTTTTTTTTTTTATCCCTCATCTCTCTCCTTATTCTTTGCTGATGGCAGATGAGCCATATGTTCAATGGCTACAAGGCAGGATTTTGATTTTGATTTTATTTGTAAAATCTTTGTCTCACTAGTACCGTAGTTATTAAAATCAATGTTTTGGGTCACTGTAAAAAAAATTAAATAAATAAAAATTTTAAAATGTTAAGTTTACTCAAATCAAATTTCCAAGTTGTCACTTGAAATTTGACTAAATTCAGAGTTTGTGGTTTTAAGGCAGCACAAACACTTATGCCTGGTTCAGATTACACAAATTTTTTGTCTGTTACGATAGTCACGGTGTCAGATTATGCGATTTTGACTCTTAAAATCTTGTCGTGTCGTGGACAAGGCACATGCTTCCTGACCAGTCATCGTGTGCCTTTAACGAGGCGCGCGTGATGTCATCAAGAAGCCGAAACTAGTAGCGAGTGACTTCCGGAAACAAACGTTAGATGAAGCGGTGAGCGTTGTATTGGTTGTCTTGTGTTCAGAAAAAAGTAAAAAAAGAAAGAAAACCCGACAATGGACACGTTCCTGGATTGCTCGAAGAGGACAGTATGGGCTGTCAATCCTCCAAAGAGAACTTGAGGTAAAATATTGTTTTCTTATATATTTTTACTTTTAGCACCATCGTCTCTCTTTCGTTTTGCCATTTTTGAAAGTTGTGTACGGAAAAGCTTGTGCTCCTATTGGTCAACCTCATCCATGTGACGGAACCCGTCGTGGACGACCGTAAAAAAAAAATTAAATGCTAGTCTTTTTGTCGTGATGTCGTGAAGCATCGCAGTCACGACGTAGGTTGTCACCCACTATGACAGACACTATACGATCGAATCTTGTGTCCCGACGCCCGTTGTCGTTTACGAATCCCCACGACACCCTACGTCAAACGGATCGTGCCAAAATCGGGCTAAAATCGTGTAATCTGAACCAGGCATTATTTTCAGTTGAAACTAATGTACTATCGTAACTTTGATTTTTGCTTTATTGATATTAGAGCCAAACCGATATATCGGTAGACGATATTATCTGCCGATATTAGGCATTTTCAAAACTATCGGTATCGGCAGTTATAATGGCCGATAAATGAATATTTCAAAAATAAAAATAAAACGGACGAAACACGCTTGAACCAAGTCATGAGTGTTGGAGTTGTATAGTTTGTCCACCAGAGGGCACTCTACACCATTGCTGTTGGCAACACTCGTTGAGTTGGTCACGAGACATACATTGCTTGAATTATAACAATTAAAAGAACATCCCCATCAGTTCTCTTAACTCAAATAAGCATGAAACAATTTGTGCCTATCATGTCCAGTTTTACTGCTGTTAAATAAGCCGAGAGTGAAGCGGAATTAGCTAGTAATAGTTAAGTTACGTTGTTACAGTGTAGTTGACTGACTGTCCTTTTAACTTTTGACAATGTGATTGAAGTATTTCTTTAACAGCGCGTGACAGTTATAGCAATTGGCCTGTTGTATTGAAAATGTATGTTTTATAATTAGCAGTATGACATAATCCATTGCTAAATTATGGCTCATCGTAGACTAGCTAATAAAGCTATGCCACCATCATCAGTCTGTTCTGTTGTGACAATAAAAGAAACAAGTTTCTTTTTAAAATGCATTATATTATTTTAGTTAAAACTCATAAATAACTACAAATAACTGATGTTAGGGAAATCTGTTAATGTTTTGTTGCACGTTTCTGAAAAAAAAAAAAATATATATATCGGCCGATATATCGGA
This sequence comes from Pimephales promelas, assembly GCF_016745375.1. The sequence goes on from NW_024121532.1 coordinate 4,479,682, forward strand.
ATATCGGATTTTAAAACCAAAAAATATTTGTATCGGTATCGTCCTTCAAAATCCTTTATCGGTCTGGCTTTTATTGATAGTATGGCACAAATGCTCTTGACTGAGCTTAGCTTGTATCGAACCCATACTGTATGTCCTTTTGTATCAGGACACCTGTAGATGAAGAACAAAGTCGATCTGTTTTACGGTCAAATAAATAACAAAACAGGCATTTGTTCAGGTGAATTAGCTTTGCTATTGAATAAAACATGGAACCTCCACTTTATTCAATGACAAATCCAGCATTCTTGATGCTTACCTAGCTTTAAATTTTTTGAAAGGTAATAGATACTAATCTCCCAAGAGAAGATGTTTTCTACAGACACAATCATATTTACCGTCTTATATTACTTTTATTCTGTGCGGCTGTGACCTTATCAATCATTATTACCTGATCAAGTCTGATGTATCAGATGCAACCACAGACTATGACTGCGAGATTTATGTATACGGGCATTTTTGTGTAGCTGCCATGCTCTTTGGCTTCGGATGTTATGCACCTCCTGTACTCCACTTAGATGGCCAGCTTGCTGTGATTTAAAGTGGTTATTAGAAATGTCTGTCCTTTATTATTACACAATACTTATGGGCCTCATACCATTCTCATAAGGTATTTTATGATGGGGTTAATGGACAGTCCTATGCAGCCAGGTTTCTAATGGTCACGGACAGTTATCTGTTGTGTTTGTAATTTTGAAAAACATTCCCGTTTTATTAAGTTTCTAGCTGTGATGAATGTTGTCTGGCCTTTTTGCCAAGTGGACCACAGAGATTTGTGTTGAGTGCTCGAAAAAGCATTAAGACAAATCATGTAATGCATTGTTTTGTGCTTTCCTCCAATCAAACCCAGACTACAGCTGATGCTTCCTCTTCTGTTTATTACAAACAAAGGTAATGCACGGTTTATGCGAACTAGCCCAGTCGTTTTGCACGATCCACCTTCTTTATGGTAGGGGCAATAGCCGTTGGCAATCACAGTGAAAGGCAACATTTCATGCTCCGGTGGCCTGAGTGGGACAAATGAGGGTGACATTGAACCCAACCGGTTTCAAAGCCTCATTAAGCTGAAATGTGTGTTCTGTGTCCAAGACCCTTATTTCCCTACTCCAATACAATATTCCATTATAATTCCAATCTGATGTACAGCAATCCTTTAACATTGTAATCAGTCACAATGCCCCCTCCCCAACTGCCATTTTATGCTTTAATTGCAAAGTGAATTACAACACAAACTTCATTAGTGACCAGACCAATGAGTTTCCTGATAAAAATGCACATTACTAATATGTATGTATTGTACGTTAATTAATGCCGTTACAGTATAACTATCTATGAAAGGAATAGGAATATCGTTACCCCTGTGAAACAATAGTCAGACAAATCAAATTTTCAACCCTTAAATTTGCCAATCATTCTTACACATTGGGGTCTTTAGCGACCCGGATCTGTTTCTAACATGGATCGCTCTCTAAATAGTTATAAATCATATAAAACTTCATTGATTTTTAATAACAATGAAAAAATAATGAATAAGATGTTTTTTACCATCATCACTCTCAACGTCAGAGCTCATTTTCCGAATATATTCAGCATCTGGTTTATAATCACAATCTCAATTCTCAAAATTATCACTTTCAACATCTCCATAATCAATATTTTTATCACTGTGAGTTTATTTACCAGTATCCTCCTCCTTCAAGTGACAGTGACACTAATATTTGATTGCGTTCGGTACTTGCTCTGCAGTGAATTGCTGGTCCATTTCAAGTTGTTTTATAATACTTGTGTATTATTTTATTGTATGCATGGTAATTGAGTGAAATATCACATCATTGTGTATCCTGCCTTGAGGAATAAAGGCACTTACTGAGTCATCAGAGATTTAATTGTTGCAAGAAAAAAAATATACTTACACTATTACATACTCAGGTCGTTAGTGACCCTATACACTGTTCACACAAAAAAAAAAAAAAAAAAAAAAGTTAATTACAATTTTTCTTGTTAAATTATTTTTAATTAATAGATTGAGGATTACTGAGAAGTCTGAAATAATAAAATTAAAAAAAAAAATAACAACGAGGGGGAGGGTAATGAATGACGCCCCTAAGATGCTAAATGCTGTTATATTTATATAGCTAGAATATTTTTGTAATACCAGTAGTACAATCAGACGACAAAAGGCATAGTAGATTGACTACAAAATGTTTTTTTTTCAAGTTTTGATAATGTTGATCATTTAGAAATGTGTCAATAAAATATGACAGGAGGCTCTATATATTAAAACAATAAGGTTAAGGGTCAATCTAAGTTTCTTACAGTGATTCACCCAAAATGAAAATTCAGAACCTATAGGCTATGACTTTCTTCTGTGCAGCCAAAAAATTTTACTTTGAAAACGTTCATGCTGGTGTACAGCTAAAATACTGTATATTTAACTTTTGTCAGCTTTATGAAGCGCATATGGACAAATGTTTCAGATTTTCAGTTTGTATGGTGCATTATTGTCCCTAAAAGCCTTTTGAGAGTCATACAAATGAGAAAAAGATATGGAATATGGAGATATGAAAATTCAATGAATGGCTTTTTGTTTTCATACAAAACCTTTTGAAAGGTTTAACATGTTCCTCTGGTGTCTTAAGATATATTACTTCCATAATAGTTATGCTGCTAATGGATTACTCTGAAAACGTAATATTGACAAATATTTAGTAAGTATAAATGATCAAAACTGCCGGGAGGATGTTTGTTCTCGGTTGCTTTGCTCTTGTCTGCTCATGGCAAATGAGCTATGAATGAAAATGTGAGGTTGTGTGTCGAAACTGAAGCCCCTGGCACACTGATTCCATTGCTTCAATTCACTCCAAATTCTGTCAGCTTTCCACTGGTAATGTGAACGAAGTATATGACTCTTAATGATGATACCGAATTCTGTTTTGCAGTGTGTAATTCATAATGTGCAATGGATTAATTAACATCTAGATGTGAATTAACAAAAGTGCACTTCATTCAGAAACGCACTCAAAATGCAAACCCTATCATATGATATGAGGTCTTTAAAAAACATTTTCCCAAATTTGTTTAAACTGTCTATGTATACCAATGCATAATGTACACCAATGCATAAAAATCTTACATTTGTGTTTGTCATTTCTCATTTCCAGACAGTTGGATTCATTCAGGATGCATTTCTACTTTCCCGATGCTTAATGTTATGTTTATTTCTCCATCAAGCTAGCGTGATTCTGCACTCCACAGTTACAGGTTCCTGAGGGAGACGTTTTTGCAGGACGCAGATGTGTTCATGCTAGCAAAACCAAATGGGAACACGAGGTCTCTCGGCTACTCTCTACTGACAAACAGCCTAAGGGTCTGAGATATAAAAGGGACTGAGATATAAAAGAAAAGAAAGTGAGATGTGGAATAAGGTATTGCAGTTACAGTAAACATATTTGAACGTAAGACACATTATTTTATTCCAAACATTTATCATATATGAAATAGTACACATTCAAGACGGGAAACAAACTATAAGTCTATTTGTTTACATATATTGCATTTAAATAGTCTGGTTCAGTGATTGCTGTTGGCATGCTATTAGTTCCTCTGAAACCCTCTACCTACCCCAGCTCTACCTGCCTAAATCTGCTACTGGATTTATGGAGTATGTCTTTTTATGCGGCAGCGGCATATTCACAGCAGCGTGTCTTTTCTATCTATATTAGTCATAGCAAGTCCATGCTTGCTCTGCAGCAGCAACATCGCAGATCTAATCTGCCAAGTCCAAATACATTAACATTGGCATTTTCTTTAACGTGCACTAACTATTGCGAGCGTTTGTCATGATTAAAGTATATTTGCACTATTAATTTGCCTTAAAAAAGCACCACTCGTTGGCAAAACGTCAAAGGTGTCCATTTAGCACTTTATTTACTACTTATTAATAGTAGCCCTATACACAAAATTAAATTGATTGTTATTAAAATAAACTAATGTCTAAACATCATCACATTGTTATTTTTAAAGGACTAGTTCACTTTAAAAGAAAACTTATTTGCTGATAATTTACTCACCCCCATGTCATCCAAGATGTCCATGTCTTTCTTTCTTCAGTCGAAAAGAAATTAAGGTTTTTGATGAAAACATTCCAGGATTTTCTCCATATAATGGACTTCAATGGGAACCGAACTGTTCAAGGTCCAAATGAGAGTTTCAGTGCAGCTTTAAACGACACCAGACGATGAATGAGGGTCTTATCAAGGACCCTTTGAGTCAAGACTCGAAAAAAAAGGTTTGTTCATTTTGATGAACGAGTTTGAACAGGAGAGTCACTAACGGTCATCACAGAACAGAGCAAGGCGAGCATTTGAGCTTCTAAAACTTAAACTTTTTTATTTATTTTTGAAATGATCGATCGTTTTGCTTGATAAGACCCTTATTCATCGTCTGGAGTCGTTTAAAGCCCTTTGAAGATGCACAGAAACTCTCATTTGGACCTTGAACCGTTTGGTTCCCATTGAAGTCCATTATATGGAGAAAAACCTGGAATGTTTTCATTAAAAACCTTAATTTCTTTTCGACTGAAGAAAGAAAGATATGTACATCTTGGATGACATGGGGGTGAGTAAATTATCAGCAAATTTTTTTTTTTAAAAAAAAAGGAAATTAATTACTGAAATATTTGGACATTTAATACTTGCACAATTTCATAAGATTTTGTTGTGAATACACATAGGCTAAGTGGTATTAGCCGACATTAATGTGCATTGATTTAAAGCAGCAAGGTGAAGGTGTGTCTTATTTCAATGCCCTTTTAATTCTGAACAGATATGTCTTATTTGGTCTGTAGCCTATTGTTGCTTTAGTCAGATGCACAAAGACTTGACAGGAGTAGAAACACTGGCTATAACTTTGCACAGACAACTTAAGTAAGTGATTTCAATGTTTTTTTTTTTTTCCAAAGAGTATATTTTGGTGAAATGTATTGCCCAATAGACTGAATTGAAAGCCTCATACAGGTTTGGACAGTGTTTATGAAGATCCTTTGCCATTTGCTTCACTGGAGTCATTCTGACATTACATTGGCAATGATGGCAAATGTTATACACTCACCTCTCTGTGTCAGGTCTCCAGACATGGTCAGTAAACGAGGGCAGAATCAAGCCTGTGGAGAGTGTTCACATTCTCCCACTGAGAGCAAAGAGCATTCACACAGTGTTGATTTGTTAGTCACAGCAGGCGTATCACAGCCTGTTATGCACAGACAGCAGGGCTTCTGTCTGGATCTGGAAATATGGAAAGCACTTCAAATTTCTGGAGCACAGATAATTGTGTTGCCTCTAACAGGTTAACAGGTTGATGTGACAGGTTCTCTCCTCGCCGATATAATGGCCGGCAAGAGCTATATCCTCATTGTTTGGGTTTAAAAGACGATTAATATTCAGTAGTATAATTGATTTGACTGCACTGACACTATCAGATGAGAATAAAACTTTAAATGAATTTAGATCGTTGTGTGTAGAGCTGCTTTTTTTCATAATTCATGACCTTTGGTACACTGACACTGTTAATGAACTGACTTGAGCTACTGACACTATTGAGCTTCTTTTTTGGTGAACTTGCTCCATAATTGATAAACTTTGCACTGTTGTTGAACTGAATTAAACTGAATGACACTATTGTCCTCTGTAGAGATGGTTTACTGATGAATTATTATGGTAGTTAACGCTATATTTTACTGTGATGCTTCTTTAAAACAATCTGTATAGTATAAATAAATGTGATATGGCTTGTGTCATATTGTGGTTTCCACCCATCGTCTTTAAACAACTGCAACTGCCAATGATTCTTTAATTATTCAGGACCTTGTAAATGTCCCCACTGGCCACTCCGTAAGGTTCACAAGCTCATAGACTAAACTACAGTATTTAGTCACGGTGATTTTTTTTCGACTGTGAGCCAGCACTGGATTCCTGCCGGCCTTCTCCACAAGAGAGGCACTTCAAACTGATCTCTGCTATTTGCTCACTTGACAGTTTAATGACAGTGTTTAGGACCAGAGCTAGGACAAATACAAAGGAAATATTTTCATTTGAACATATATTTTTACTATTGTAATTAAAGGTGACCAAACAGAATTAGATTGTTTAAAAATGGCAGAGCCAACAAGCCGAAGAGTCCGATCGACACTGCAGGCTTTAGAGACCAAGGCAACGGCGCAGGGATGATTAGTCGAGGTGAAGCCAGGGCGCTTGGGGCTGGAGGGAAGGTTGGGGTCGAAGGCCCGGAAGTCCATGCTGCAGGCAAAGCGATGACTGAAGGGCTGAAGAAGCCCGGTGGAGCCATCTGGCTGAGGTGGAGTGATGGGCACGGAGGTTCTAGATGGAGCAAAGGGTTGGACTGTCTAGGGTTGGACTGGCAAACACTCAGGCACAAAGCAGCAAACAGGTAAGGTGGGAGGAGAGGAAATGCAGACAGGGCTGAAGGACTAGGAAGTGCAGACAGGCATTCACAGAACGTATTTCCTAGCTGATACAGGACAGACTTATGTCTCAGGAACGGCGCTCTTGGTCGACACAGAACAGACACAGGTGGTGGGAGTGGGAGGCATGGCGGAAACAAAGACGTCAACAATTCAGTATTGAGTGTATGAGACAGGCGAGGTGCAGGCTGGCAAAACAGTCACTCTCAAAATCAGTAAGGAGCTCATAGTCCAGAATAGGAATGTCACGGTACCAAAATTCCAGTAGTCGGTACCGATACCATTAAAATTTTGTGGTTCTCGGTACCACAGCAAAATCAGTTTGAACTATTTTTCCAATTTATTTAACTATTTTTTTTTTAAAATATTTATGACGGTAAATTTGTGAAAGCATTGTAGGCTACATGCTGTTTAAACGGAAATATTGATGATATTGAGAAATAGCCTATTGCTTAAAATATGAAGTGAAAAAATAAGCAACCTTCTATTCACACATTATTAATATAATTAATATTTAATTAATGGTGACATAGTTAAATCTATTGTACAGTAGCCTAATATAATTAGTTCTGTCAATTTCTTTAAGTTAAACCAAACTTTTATTTTGACGGGTTGCCATGAAGTGAGTTGAGTTTCTGTGCATGTAATGTGACGGTAGTGTTACTCAAATGAAACGGTAAAATGCTCATGAAGTGATTCTCGGACATGAATTGAATCATGAATCATCATCATATCGTGAGGCAGTAGAGTCTGAAAGCAGCGCGAGCGTCACTCGTGCTTCAGTGTGTGTGAGGTAACTTTTAATGAAACCGCCCGTCTGCGTCGTTCATTCACACAGAGACAAGCAGAACATGCAGGGTTAATATTTAAATAGTCGTTTTGCAGTTTAATATACACATACACCACATCAGTAGCGCCGCCGGTCGCCATGTCTCAGCGTTTTCAGGAAGATGAAGCAACTTCACGCCCTTCATGCATGCGCATCCAGAACCGGATTTGACCGGTAACGTTTAAAAAGTGTTAGTACCGACTTGGTACCGGAGTACCGAATATTTGGACAACATTAGTCCAGAACTTTTTCTTAGAAAGGGGCAGGGCTCCGTTCCAACCTCTTACTCTTCCACAGGGACAAGTGAAATTGCCGGCTCATGTACCTGGTCAGAACTGATTTGCTCAGGGTCTGGGGCTCCGCTTTTGTATCATGGCTCAGTGTCTGTGGTGGGCTCTGGTTTCATGGTCGCTGGTGGCTGTGGATGGTTCACCTTGTTCCTGCTCACTCTCACAGATGGTGAAGGGGGAACTGTTGTGGAGGAGTGCCCAGTCTTCATACTCCTTGAACGTCCCTTGATGACCGTCATCATAATGAAGGAGATCGTACAAGAATGCTCGCCTGTGTCTGTTCGGTAAGTTACTCTAAAAAAGTAATTACAAGTTACTAATTACCTCTTCAACAGTGTAATTAGATTACTGTACTAATTACTCTCTCTCTCTAAAAAGTATTTAATTACTTTTAATTAATTACTTTCAAAATCCCTTATCAATCTCAATCAGCTGAATAATACAAGGATAGATATGAATCTGTTTTAATTCTTTCAAATAAATAGCCTACTATAAAATGACATGAATTATCCTTAAACAGACCAAGGTGGAGAATGTTACATTATAAAAACAAAGGCTACTTTTTAACATCAGACAATACATTTTGATGTTAAACCCACTATTGTTTTATGTCTGATCTCATGACATTTCACACTTTTTTCATACATATTTTACAATAATTCATACGAATTTGTACGAGTGCGGTTGTACAATTTAGACACCTCATAAAATGCATACGAATCGCTGTGAGATCAGATTGATCTGTACACAGTATTTACCTCAATTACATCAGAAGTAACTGTAATTAAATTACAGATAAATGAAGAGTAATCCCTTACTTTACATTTTCAAGGGAAAAGTAATTAAATTACAGTAACTAATTATTTAGTAATTAGTTACACCCAGCGCTGGTCTTTAATACTAAAATATTTGAGAATGGTAATGCTGGTCAGTTCTTCTGTCACCGTTGGTGTAAAATAAAGAGGCATGAAAGGATCTAATAGCAGTGGTTTAAAATTTTATTTAACACATCTTAGGACTAGAAACAAGAACAAACAATAAGTAAAGCATGATGAGAATTGACAATTAACTAAAAGAAACACTGAGTGTAGCCCTCAATCTGGTCATGGGGTTTATACTACCCCAATCGACTTTTACTTTATATATATATATATATAAAAAAGAAGGTTCCATTCATCTGGAGTAAGATTTTGTGTCTTTTCATACATTATCTATCTGTACACACACAAAAACTGGAGGTAAGTAAGGTATACATATATAAAAAAAATGTTTACACTTCTGTCTTCGGGGTCAATATGACCCCCCCCCCTCCCCATTGAAATGAATGGGAAATGTGAGAAAAAAGAAAAAAAACGAAATATAGTTTCTTCATGTGTCATGTTTTACACATAAGGCCTAGTACTAGAGCATAAATGCAATGTATCATAAAAAAATAATATTTCATATGCAAGCTAATGGTGTAGGCCTAGTTGAGGAATTGTGTGGTATATGGATACAAAATTACTTTATATCTCCAAAAACAGCATTAATGAATAGATGAGAAGTAAACAAAAAAATATATATATTATTTGTATGATTAAACATGTATAATTTTTGTACAATTACTCAATCAATTGTTGGGGTCGTATAGACCCGAAACCCAGAAGTGTAAACATGAAACGAAGACCATTTGAAGGTTAAATAGAACAAACAAACCAATCAACAACATGAATCACAGGTGTAAATGATAATCAAACAATGAGTAATCAATCAAACTGAAACACGGGAAACAGAACTAAACATGAGCAAAACCCACACAAACAGAAACAAAACCCTGATTATTCCATACAGTGGAAAATATTCTTAATAAAGAATTAATAGATCCAATAGTCTCCAGATTTTGACTGGTAGTGGTAGTGCATGTGTTTTTGGTCTTTGCTTAAATTCAAGATTCGGTCTGCGCTGTTTTGATTAGTGTACATGTCACCTATTTGTACATATACCAAATATGGCAAGACAAGTTGTTTATATAAGGCTGGGGAAATGTTGGTGCTTTAAGGAATGGGCTACCAGTCTGTTAAAAGACAACAAGTGGTGCAAAGGAGAGAAAAAAAGAGGAATTTAAAAGAAAATCACTTGAAACACTTAAATGGATTACTCTTCAGGGCCTGACTCAACATGGCTGGAACGGTGGATAAGCTTGGTGCAGATGTGACTTAACATGCAAACAAAGTCCAAGGATTATTTGAATAATATGCACAAGTTAGAGGTGTAATTTTTTTTAGCAGAACATCCAGCTCAATGTCAAAGCAGTCCCTCTTGTTTTATAGCTATGGTTACGCTGACCAGTGGCCAATCAATTTGCTTAACGCAACAAAAACATTTGCAATCAGTCAGTGCCAGATTTGGTGGGTACTGGCTGTTGAACTGAGTGATGGGAAAATTCAGAGGAAGAGAGAGCTTGGGGAATGCAGTCGTCTTCTCTGCATGCTTGTCTTTTTTTCGTCCCTGCCTTTCATTCTCTCTGTTCTGAGTGTTTTCTTTCCCCCAGGCCACCCCTCTTCCTCCCTGCATCTGATGTCTTTAAAGTCAGTTCGTGACAGGTTCACTCTGGTTCATTTAGAAAGTCTTAGCAATAATAGATTCTGTTTAACTGAACAAACTCGTTAAGTAAATGTACTTATATGAATTACAGTTAATAAATATAATATATGCACACACATACACAGAGTGGCCATTGTTGCAACTGTTCATTAACACCAATCACATGGCAACAACATGGTCAAGATGTTCTGCTGAATTTCAAAGGTGATTTAAGTGACTTTGAATGTGGCTTGGTTGTTGGTGCCAGACGGGCAGGGGTGCGTTTCCCGAAAGTATTGCTAGCTAGCTATGGTCGGAAGTTCTGTCGTTATCAGCATAGCTCAACGAGTCGGTGTTTCCGGAAACAATCGTTCTAACGAACATTCGCAAACAGCATCGCAAAGTTGTGTGGTTTGAACGACAGCTCTCGACCTGTGGTTAGAGGCATAGTTTCTATATTGCATCACATTTGGATGTAATAAATCCTTATCTTGATCAAAATAAGCAAGCTGACATTCAGTACAACCGAATGGATGCCTTTTATTTAGAATACATACAAATGTAATTTACGTCTTTTAGTTTGTCAAAAGATTTAAAGTACCGATTTTGAAGAGTGCGCATGTGCAAACGTGCTCTACTATGTAAGAATGAGCCAAAATTCTGAGTCTGGTAATAAAGCAAAATAACTGAGAACAATTAGAAATAGTCCTCAGATGACATGTCTGTAATTTATATATAAAAAAATCTAGCGTTAATTGGATCTCAAACAGTTTCATTAAAAGTATTTTTTACTCCACCACGTGCGAAACCAATGTGGTTGAACGATAATTTGTGACAATGGGTTTCGGGTCGTAGTTGATTTCTCCAGCGATGCATCGTACTATGGTTGTAAAGCAGCGGAATACATAGTTGTACGTGAAACGCACCCCTGGTCTGAATATTTTAGAAATTGCTTATTTACTGGGATTTTCACTTACAATCACCTCTAGGATTTACAGAGAATGGATAAAATATTCAACATGACATCATGACTTTTGCGTAAACATATGACTCGATGCCTCGAAAGTGGCGTGTTGTCTCCACGCATTTTGAGCTATCCGCGTGTATCCGTATGCTTACGCCATTAACGTCTGAGACGAGTGATTCCGCGTGTCTGTACATGCCGTCAAATGTCCGCGCGAAACAAAGCAAAATGTAGATCTACATCTGGGGAGCGGTCTTTTTTTTTTTCCTAGGATGGTAAGGGAACAGTCATAAATGCCATTAACCCCAGTGACGGTTAGGTTTAGGGACGTGGTTGAGGTAAGTCATATATTTATATATATATATATATATATATATATATATATATTAGGGGTGTAACGGTACATGTATTCGTATTGAACCGTTTCGGTTCGAAGCTTCCGGTTCGGTACGCATACAAACCGAACGGTTGTTTGGACTATTTTTCCTGCCGGCAAAATTCGTGCTGACGCGGCCAACACAGCGTTGCGCAACATCAAATGGCAAGCGTAATGAAAGCAGAACGAAACTGCGCTACTCGTTATGTGCTTCACGGATCGTTTATCAGTTCGGACCAGCAACATCTGTGCAGCGCGAACCGATCTCCATCAAGCACTGTTACCACACCGCGCTAAGAGATCCGGTAAAGAAAACATTTGAATTCACCACTGAGGTAATAACATCGCTGCGAGATCTAGTGAGATGCATTCACATTTCTCCGTTATTAACCGTAGATCTCTATTAGATCAAACAGCGCTGTCATGGAAACCAGGAGAAACATTGTGCCGTGAATGAACTAGTAATACTTTACGTCCACCAGCAACATTCACCATGGATTTAATATAGTAACACTAACTGGAACCAGTTTGGCTGGAATGGTGAAATGCTTTCAAGTACTTCACACATCTTCCAGCACTTCAAAATTCAAACATTATCTAAATAAATATATATATATAAATGTTATTTTTAATGTGATGACCAAAACATTATTTGTTCATCCTTCAAAGATGACCCCCATTTATAAACCTGAAAGTTTCAAGATCTAGGAAAACTCACACTTATTTAAAAATATTTTTTCTTTAAACAAATAGAAAATTTCTCTGGCATTTCTTTCTTTTTGCTGTATCGAAAACGTACCGAACCGTGACTTGAAAACCGAGGTACGTACCGAACCGTGATTTTTGTGTACCGTTACACCCCTAATATATATATATATATATATATATATATATATACATATAGTAATAATGTTAAGTCAATGGCGTTCATAAACACGCTGAAAAGCGATTATGCATCTTGATAGCACACCAAAAATGGAAATACGAATTGGCGTGTCATACACACGCTACTTCATGAGATCAGTCTGAAATATTAATTGAGGTACAGTTCTGTGGGGAAAAAAAAAAATTCCTTGTTGATGCCTGATGTCAGAGGAGAATGACCAGACTGGTTCGAGCTGATAAAAAGGCAACCAGTTACTCAAATAACCACTCGTTACAACCAAGGTCTGTAGAAGAGCTATTATGCATAAATGAGAATTTAATAAAAACAATTGCAGTTATACAATATCAAATTCCCATTGACAGTATTTACAATAAACATGCTCTTCACGTTTACAGCACATGAGTCTGTGTCACTTTAGCAATTGAATCGGTGCCTCCCTTGCACCAGGAGGCTTTAGTTTGATTGACAGCTGCTCAATCTACATAGCCAGAGATGGGATCTCTACACTGCTGCGCTTGTTCTTGGGTAAATGGGCAATACAGCAGGAGTCTCTTTCATTAGCCGACTCCTTTGAGAGAGACCCACACACAAACCCTCATTAATTAGTGCAAGACTATCACTAGCATCAACCGCTGAATGACAACTAGCTGTTTAGCTCAGGGAACCAAAGTCCCTCTTGAACTTTGATTTTCAAGTTTCAAACCTGTATGAATTGCTTTCCTCTGCTGAACACAAAATAATATATTTTGAAGAATGTCGGGAACCAAACAGTGGATATACCCCATGGACTTCCATAAAATGTTCCTACTATGGAAGTCAATGGGTTTCACTGTCAACTACTGACATTCAATGGGGTCAATAGTCCAATGTCAATTACCGACATTCTTCAAAACATATTCTTTTGTGTTCAGCAGAATAATGAAATGCATACAGGTTTTGAAAGAATTCTAAATTGTAATAATACAACATTGTTACTGTTTTTTTAATTAAATAAATATAGCCTTGGTGAGTATGAGACATTTTAAATATAATATTGTAGAGGCAAAACAAATACATGGACAAACATACGACTAAATAATAATTCGTCTTGAAACAAGCTAAAGCAGATTGACCCTTTGAGAGTGATCCCAACAGGGATGACTTCATTGCCATGTTCTCATAGAGAAGGCAACATGTTTCAGTGGCAGACACAGCCATGATTTGGGCGCTCAGCATGTCCACAGATGGCTGGGGAGAGAACGGATAGGCTGACCATGTGTACGGCCTATGGAGCTGGCACAGAGCAGGACTTACGTATTGCCATTGATGTGCATGTAAGACTACATACGGGCAACTAGTGGTCTTCGCAGACTCTTTGTTCCTCCATGTTGTTTACATTCAATACTCCTTACCCCCAAGAGACATTCAAGACCGAGGCTGTCACACTCGCAGCATCTTTCTCATTAGTGTTCAGGCTGTATAACCATGTGCCTTGATGAGCACTGACTTTTGCCTTTGGTGGTCCTGTTGTTGAGATTCATTTTGCCTCTATACAAAAGAGGGACAGAAATGAATGACAGTTGCACATGTTTATTCCCAGCATGCCTGTTGATGCCACACGGCTGAAACCGTCTCCCTACTGCTGTCCAAGCTGCTCGAGTTTCTCAGACATGGTCAAAGAGTGTCAGAGGAAGGCTTTCCTATACCCTTAGCAAGACACTGTGGTCATACTCATTCAAATAATAGTGTAATAACCGAGTTCTTGAGGTAAACAGTTCTTGTGGTTTCCCGCCACAGAATTGACAAAATAACAAAAAGCTAATTGCCAATTTTTAATCTCACAATTCTGACTTCTCACATTTGCAAGTTCATTTGAATTTTTTTATCCTCATAATTGCGCATTTATATATTGCAATTGAGACTTTATTCCCCAGAATTGCGAGTTCAAATTTTTTTTTTCGAATTCTGACTTCTAAATAAACTCCCAATGGCAAGTATTTAAGTCTGAAAAGTGAGAGCTAAACTTGTGATTATGACAAAATGATTGTGAGATAAAAAGTCACAATTACCCTTTTTTTATTTATTAACATGAATATGTTGGTCCAAGAACATGTCTTACTTGGGAAAATCCGTGCTGGATTTTATAATGCATTGCTTAGTTGGGCTCATCGTTGACTTATATAAAAACTGAAAGCTCTTGGTTGTCGTGTGGTTTGCCAAGGGTCAGTTAGGGCAAATGATAATGTAGTACATGGCATTTCATTATGCAAGTTGGCTTTGTCGAACTGTCACTGGACTCATAGTTCACTCAAACAGATGGCCTGCACTTACACTCCTGCTCTAGGAAAGCGTCAGTCCTGCTGTTCAGACAAGAATTAATTATAAGCTGAGACAAGACCACCCTAGCGTACAGATGGGTAATATTTGGATTGACCAGTTAAGTCTGTTGGAGTCATGTAAGATAATAGCTACAGAGAAGAGTATTGTTATAGGGACACTAATCTAGGAAGTGTTGCTTAGTTGTTGAGGTCATGTGATAGTTGAGACACTTCGGAGGACATACAGAATTGTAAGAAGTTTGGCTTCTCTTATCTAGAAGTCTCTTATCCACACTAAGTCTCCATTATTTGATCAAAAATATAGTAAATATTGTGGAAATATTATTGTAATTTATAAAATGATTAGTTCCAATCCTTGATTCTGATTGGTCAATAGCTGTGCTGCGCAACACTGCGGTTCCTATGTTTTGTTTATTTTAGCTTTCATATTACACATTGGAACATTGTTGCTGTTCACGGTCAGGGACTATTTTTTTCTAGCGGAAGGAAGGCTTTTAGTGATTTTACTTCACGAAAGTTGCACTAATAAATTTTTTTTACTTTAATATATTTATTGTGTGGCAACAGTTTTATAAAAGCAATATGGTACTCGAGGCAAGTGCTGTATCATGAATAAGTAATGGCTGAAGGGGTTACTCCGCTTCGCGTCATGCCTAACAACGCCCTTCAGCCGTTACTTATTCACGATTCACAAGTTCAGTATGGTGTACCACAAGGCTCAGTACTAGGGCCGCTGCTATTCACTCTGTACATGGAATTAAACCTGGAATTAGCTTTCACTGATATGCTGATGATACCCAGCTGTATATTTCTTCAAAACCTAAACGAAACTTACTAATTCACAAAATTAATGGAATGCATAGCTGATATAAAAAATTTTATTCATACTTAAGTGCCAGCCTCATCGACACAACAGCCGTCCTCGGCGTGATTACTTCGACTTCCAAACAGATGGATATGGACAAATTATCTTAATGTTTCGATCTAATTTGTTTCATAATCACTGTTCCTTTATTGGCCAGAGGAGAACTGGCCCCCGACTGAGCCTGGGTTCTCCCAAGGTTTTTTTTTCTCCATTCAATCACATGATGGAGTTTTGGCTCCTTGCCACTGTTGCCTTGCTTTTTGGCTTGCTTAGTTGGGGACATTTAATATTCAGCAATATTATTGATCTGTGTTGTATTTTGTCATGCTATCACTGTGAAGCTGCTTTGATACAATCTGTATTGTAAAAAGCGCTATATAGATAAATGTGACTTGTCCATTTGTGGTCTGTGCAATTTGCAGCGCGTTTCTGTATTTGGTTGTGTTGTGAGTATTTGGAGCACACGTGTGTTGTGAAACTGATGAAGATGTTTTATTAATTTGCGGGTGTTTTTCTATTCGCAGTTTCTTCAGCTGTTGTGTGTTGAGCTCTCTGGGCCACCGTACAAATGCACCTTAAAAATGCATTGCTGTCGCATAAAAACATCAAAGACAGAAAACGTTTTTTGGCAGAATATATGAATCGCACTGAAACACGAGTTGCATGGTGATGTTTCAGAGCTGTGCATGTCTTCAATAACCTGCAGAGAAATATAATAATAAATGCATATCTGCCTCAGTGAAGCATGAAGGTGACATTGTGTTTGGAGTCTTTTTAGCTGCTGGTATTGGTGAGCTATTTTACTGTGAAAAGTCATTTAATGCTTTGGAGTGGAGGAGAATATTACAGAATGGCTTGCTTCACACTAATGAAAAGTTGTTATCTAAAGAGTAATGATCAGATGTTATTTTTTTAACAAGACAATCCTCCTGCCCAAAGTGGCTTGAGAACAAGTCAATTAGACTAGATGTTTTGGCCTGGTCAGAGTCCAGATTTGAAACCCATAGTGAATATTTGGGCTGATACTGGTAGACATTTTTCATCTGTTCATGAACTTTTTGAAGCTTCTTCCTTTAAAAAGGAAGGTTTGGCCTTTTTTTATCCCAGGTTTGTATAAGTAACATTGCAAAATGTCAACTATCAGTCATTCGAGAATTAGTTGACTGTCTACTGTCTACTATCTGCTAAAACTTTATTGTGATGCTCCCCAACAGAAATTCTACTGACTATAAGAAACTTATGCAAGTACATATTAATTTATTCCACTAACCCAAACCTAACAGTCTATTAATATTCTAATGAGAGATAGTTGACATATGGTAGTTGCAAATTTACTTGTAGTGAGTAGAATGTCTGAACTGAAGTGGACTATCGAAATCGAATGAATTTTAACTAGCTTCATATTCAAATGCACAGTAACAAAGTTTTTAACCCAAAAAAAAAGTAAATCTAAAGGGAATAACATTTTAGGTGACACTTTATTTTGATGGTCCCTTTTGAACATTTGGTTGACTAAATAACTTTGCAACAGTCAGTACATGTCAACTGACTCTCATTAGAGTCTACTTATACACTACTAACACTCTAATGAGAGTTAGTAGACATGTAGATGCAACATTACTTCTAGTCAACAGAATGTGTTAAAGGGACCATCAAAATAAAGTGAAACCAAATATTATTGTGCTAGCATAGATTTGTCCTTTGCTAATAGACATAAACGTATACCTTTAACCTTCTAAAACATTGCAATGAGTGATTCTAAGGGTATTGATCAATAATAAATGGAAGACACGTTTAATAAATGGCTGGTTAATCTGGTCGTGTTAATTCAAGAAAGAAAATCATGTAGGTTTTGAAAACATAAAAGTGAGAAAATGATGACAAAAATGTAATTTTTCAGTTGAACTACCCCCTTAAGTTCGGATGAATCGTCTGCTAAGATTTCAGGTAGGAGAAAAATCGCAGGGTAATTAAATGCCAGTCAAACGGAAAAACTACTTAGCTTGTCATACCAATGCTGTCATACAATCTTTTGAATGATTTTAATACATAAGGAAGATTTCTGCAAAATCAGTTATTGAGGTATAATCTCAGACATTTAACAGACATTTGCAGGACATGACCAGTGTATACAATATGTGTGGATTTTAGAGAGCAGCAGTGAATGGATCAAGAATGGAAATGACTAACAACCTGATTATCACTTTAGCAAAGGTACAAGTTCAACATTTTTACCCTCTATATGGTCCACAAACATCCACATTACGCTATACTGCTAAAAATAAAAAAGCCTGTTCAAAGACATGGAATAAACTGGATAGGTTAATTCTGCTGGACATATCTACTGATATACAATAAAGGAGTTTTGGCATATTTTGGCACCCATGCAAAAGCATAAAACACTGTAATGGAAACTACTCCGATGTTCACTGAAGGGTTTAAACTCATAATGCATATAATTGATTGGCATTTACTAAGCATAACTATCCCCACAATTTTTGTTGCTTTTAAGTATGTACAAACACGTCAGAGTAAGTCAAACAGAAAGAGTTCAGTATATCCATGCAGAATGCACATATACCTCAGAGATCTGGCTGCACAAGCTGTAATTTACATATGGATATAATGGAAATTGTTTATTTGCATATGGAAACGATAATTAATCTGTACTCAAGTTTACATAATGTTTATTCTCACTATGTACAACAGTCAACCCCCACAAGCTCTGCATGGCATAATTTTAGCATATATTACATATAGTTCTGGAGTTAATGAGTTTCAGTGTTACTATGTGACATGTTGAAAATGTAGATCTAAGCGAGGCGGACCAGGACTGAAAAAATACGGGAATACGCCTAATTAAAAGTATTAGACTCAAAGACAAAATCTTAGGATGAATATCATAATGCTCGAAGTTTTCTTTCATTTATGTCCTTTGCAGAAATTAGGCTCTTCCCTCGTTCTTTTCCACAAGATATTGATATATTCATACTATTATTTACACATTAGCATAATCAACTGTACTTACTGAACTCTTTGAGAGGCATTGCTATAATAATTTTTAAAAGGATATCGCTCAATTTAATGAATGCATGAAATAATGATAACATATCAGACATCAAGAAAATATTTACATAGCTTTCTTGCACATTTCACATTTAATTCTGATATATTTTAAATATATTTCAAAGCATAAATATATTTGGATAATTTTACATATATTTCCTCATATATTTTTTGCCATTTATAAATTTACAATCTACTGTAAATGTGTATATATGTCAAAAATCACAAAACACTTTGCATTTACCCCCTTTATTTTAAACGTATACACACATTTGCAACACTTGCAAGGCTATATTCCTCTAGGTTTCTTTTCCACCTCTAAGCTAATTTTAGAAAAAATATTTAACACTATGTTGAAGATGTATAAATAATAGACACTGACATGTGCCTGGACCATAGATAGAGAAGTTGACATGATGGATGTCATGTTTGTCCATGCATGTGTGCAAATAGACAGACAGATCAACGCATTCTCACCCTTTAGCGTCATAGAGAACGCTATGACAAAACGGCGCTATACTACGCACATGACACCCGTTATAGTTAATATAACACGCGCTTGCATTTTTGACACCTTGGGTTCGCGTGAATATTAACGATAAAGGGTGCCATGTGCGTAGTATAGCGCCGTTTTGTCATATAGTGTTCTATATGCCGCTAAAGGATGAGAACGGGCTGGACAGATAGTGAGGTGAGACATGAGGGGAAGTATTAAACTGTGTAACTGTGCTGTCATGTCTGACTTGTTCACCTTCTCAAGGGCATTCTGATTGAGGACTGTTTTACGATCAATTCTAAAAGACATGCCCCATATACTATCTCTATCATATCTGTTCTCTTTCAATGGGCATCCTTGGCATTGGGATCTTGAGATCAATATAATCAAACTTTTGGTTCATTGAAATGCTTTGACAGCTTCAGGAAATCAGCCGTTACGGTAGTTTGCTAAATAAGAAATGTCGCCTCTCCTTGATCTTTTATTTATCAGCCTTAATATTGCAGGATTTCTTGCCAGAGTTATGGTAGTGTGAATTCAGAATACAACTGTTTGTTAATCCACATCTGTGTTGACAGGTGTGCTCAGATATGCTTCCCTGACCTCGATGACAGTGTCTTGGTGCCAGATTGCAAGCTTTTGGCTGCCAGACGTCTTGCAAAGGAACACGGGGCCTGATCCGCGCCAGGCTTGCTGCTGAAACCCACATGGTTTAATTTAAAAAATATCCAGTCTTAAGCTCAGAGCATCCGGCCACAAAATACACCCAATAGAACAAAAGTGCTAATTGTTGTTGTAAGGTGGGCATGGTGTAAAAGTTTGCGCTGGCATATCTCAGTGTTCTGTCTCATTCAGTTGAGCATTACAGGCATAGCATTATCCTTCACAGAGATAAAAGGCAACCACTGAATTTAACCACTGAAGAGAAATTAATGGCAATAATTAGCACTTAAGTGACTGATTAATGCATCTGGGACCACAATAGTTTATTGAAGATGAATTGTGGAAGAATTATTTTGAGGGTGTATATATATATATATATATATATATATATATATATATATATATTACCAATTCATTCACTTCAAGTATGTGGTACTGTGGTATTTTCCAGTGTTGTGCACTCGAGACTCGGACTCGGTCTCGAGACCATATTTTAATGGACTCGGTCTTGTCATGGACTCATGTGTATTTTGACTTGGAATTGACTCATACTCGAACATATTGGGAGTCGGGACTTATTTCCGAGTCCACTCGAGTCTCATTCAAAATATGTCATGATTATTACTGTATGTTAATACTTCTTTAAATTGTTGTTTTATTCAAACGTTCAATGATTGCTGACTTTCTTGTGCGCAACTGCGCATGACTTGAAACTATAACGTTTGCGGCACGCAAATGCAGCAGGACCCGGGTAAGATGTGTGAAAATGTCTGCCTTATCATCCCTAATTCAGTTTGCATATAAGAGCAACACAGAATTTGTGTGCAGTAATGTTCTGTTAAAGAGCACTTACTGATTGTAACAATTGTAAGTAATAAACATAATAATATTCCCTACACCACTATGTGACCTTTTTACCATTATAGTATACATGATTCCATGGTATATTTGGTTTACTGTTTGAGTATGGTGCCAATTTTATTGTTACCACCAAATATTTGACATATTCTTGAAGATATCTTTAAGACTGGTTTGAGACCCAACCTTAGGTTATCTAACCTCTATGGTCTCGGTCTCGACTCGGACTCGACCCTCTATGGTCTCGGTCTTGACTCGGACTCGAGTGAGCTGGTCTCGACTAAAACACTGGTATTTTCTCATGAGGAGTGGCCGTGAAATAATTATAAAATGAGACATGCAGAAATATATCTACAAAACCTTGTTGCACATTTCACACGATTCCATAGTTTCATTTACTTGTATTTCCTCATATATTGTTTATTTATGTTTTCAACTGACTATTTGACGCTTGACCACTTTGTGTTAATTCGCGCGTCAAGAGTGAAACTGTCGTGCGTAAAAACAAAAGTTTGAAGCGAAATTTACGCGCATCAGAATCGAAACCCGTTGGCGGCAATCTTTTTTTATGTTGATCAAGCATTCATCGAGAGAGTCGCCGGCCGCTCTGTATTTGCTCTGGAGAGCAGAACAGCGGCGTGGGGATCATCGTCGCCGTGTTTGTGTACATCGGACCCTTCGGAGGCGAACCGTTTAGATTTTTCAACTCGGGCGGTAGCCGCGAATTTGCGTCAACCGCGTTAATGCACAAATAGCGCTAACTTAACGCGCCATTCGCGCAAATGAGGCGTATTCGCGTCTACTACGCCGCGCTCTACGCCTCATTCGCGGCGCAGGAATTTTTTACGTGCGTAACGCGTCTTTGCATTGACTATTTCCGTCCGGTGTGAACGCACCATTAGGTTGGCCGCAATAAAAGGGCTACTCTAAAATGTGCAGTTTTATCACACAGCACAATGCAACAGATGTAGCAAGGAGTGTGCAATTGGGACCCGTCACCCCCCAGCCTTTATTGTGGCCAGCCTAAGGCACGCCTGTGCAATAATCATGCGGTCTAATCACTCAGCATCTTCATATGCCACACCTGAGGTGGATGGATTATCTCGGCAAAGGAGAAGTGCTCACTAACACAGATTTAGACAGATTTGGGAACAATGTTTTAGAAAAAGTCTAAATAAGTCGATATCTTTGAGTACGCTCATGAAAAATGGGGGCAAAAACAAAAGTTTTGCGTGTTGTGTCAGTGTATTTGGACAGAAAACAAGTTTTTTTTTTTTTTGTTGGTTGGTTGGTTAAACAAGATTAGAGGTGATTAGTGAACAAGATGCAGGTTTTAAAATCCACTGTTTAGTCTTTTTGAATTTTCCCAGGCAGGGGAAATTGGTGTTACAGATCCCTTAATCCCTTTAGTCCCTGAAAGTCAGGACTCTGGCTTGACGTTGTTTTTTAAGTATTCTGTTAGGGATTCTGGAGGTAAAAAAAGAAGATATCTGCCACATCATCATGCTTGCTCCTCTTAGACTCTCTGAAGAACTTCTCCCACTGGTAACTTTTCAAACGAGCTGTAATGGGCTTTGAACCAGCCATCAAAAACTAGGGAGTCTTTTTTGTTAGCTTGAATTTTTCATGTGGATTGGGGACTCTCCTGAGTCTCTGCGCTCCTGATACTAGGGCTTGTTCTCTCAGACACAAAACCCACACACACATTAAATCATTTGGTGTGATGACCAATTGTGCCTGTTGTACACTAATACCTCTTTTCCACCAAACTGGCGCTGGTTCTTGTGCTGCAGTCAGTGTTCATATCAATCAATTTATGTGTTCAAACAAAACACGGAAGTGATAGTTTTGGATTGGAGAGGTTTAACTTGTCATTGAACTTGTCATCAACTATGAACGCTCTGATGCTTAATGTGATCCTCATCCCATTGGAAACGTTATACGGTTGGAAGTAGAGTAACGATGCTCTGGAATATAAACCATGTCATATTGAGTTTGGAGTAGAATTGAAAGTGGAATTTTATTCTATTTTGGTAGTGCATAATGCTTTTGAGAGCCATTTTCACCGCAGGGAAAGAGTATTTTGACATGGGCTTTTTAAATAACAGGTATTGTACAGCAGACCGATTTTGGAAAGCTGTTCCACAGAGGGTCAAATGTAGGGCAAAAGCCAGGGAGTTTGTTTGTTGTGAACAGCTTGAGCACTTCCAGTGAGTCAGTCTTACGCTTGGCAGAATGATTTTTCAGTCTCTGAAGCGGCCCTGATATTCCTCAACTAAAGAGCAGATGGCATTGGAACAATTCCTTTTGGCCTATTCTTTGCCACAGAATGACAAACAATTGTAAAAGCTTTTTGGAAGCCAGAAAACCCTCCTATGTGAGTAAAATGGCACATTAAGATATTACCTCAACGCTGAGTGAATTAAATGTGTATGTGTGGCTCTGAAGTTTAACTTTTGCAGTATAATCCGTTCTAAGCTAATTTGGTAACGTAAAAATGATGAAAAATTAATGCTTTTGCGCTCTCTCGCAAACGATTTGCGATTTGCATTCGCTCGCAAAATGTTTTGCATTCCCCTGAGAAACAATGAGTACACTATAAAAATGTTCCACAAAAACTTCTGAGGGAAAACTGCTGAGTTCTTTGCGATCGAATGTAAAGTTTCTTGGGGGAACTTGGGAAAACTAAATAAGCCTAAATTGTGTTTTTAATTTTTATAAATTTAAATTTAATTAATTTTGATTCATCTGATGATGAGAACTAGCCCCCGACTGAGTCTGGTTTCTTTTTTTTTCTCCATTCTGTCACGTGATGGAGGTTTGGTTCATTGCTGCCGTTGCCTTGGCTAGTGGCTTGCTTAGTTGGGGACATTTAATATTCAACAATATTATTGATCTGCCTTATTTAAAGGAGTAGTTCACTTTAAAAAAAAAAAACTTTTGCTGATAATTTACTCACCACCATGTCATCCAAGATGTCCACGTCTTTCTTTCTTCAGTCGAAAAGAAATTAAGGTTTTTGATGAAAATATTCCAGGATTTTTCTCCATATAATGGACTTCAGTGGGAACCAAACTGTTCAAGGTCCAAAAGACAGTTTCAGTGCAGCTTCAAAGGGATTTAAACGATTCCAGACGATGAATAAGGGTCTTATCTAGCGAAACGATCGGTCATTTCAAAAATAAATAAAAAAGTTTACGTTTTATAAGCACAAATGCTTGCTGTGATGCAAATTCTTGACTCTCCTGTTTGAACTCGTTCATTAAAAAAAAATGACCAAATCTTTTTTCGAGTCTTTGTTCATTTTGTTCGTTGAATCAACCAAATGACTCGAAAAAAGATTCGTTCATTTTGATGAATGAGTTCAAACGGCGTTCGGGGATCGACTTATCGAGTAAACTGTCTTTATAAAGTATCTTCTTATTAAACGGTCTGTACACTTACAAAGTTCTTAATGCTTCGTTTTGCATGTATGGACCCTCATTACTTACTGTGTTAGTGTGGGGCTATTTTGAGCCTTGTTAGTGGTATTAACTAGTGATTTCTTTATTCTATGTCCATATACTAGCGTTATACGCTAAACAGTTTTTAGAGATCAAACTCTTTACATTCGATTATCGTGAAAACAACTCCCAGAGAACGATTGACTAGGTACCGATGTTTTATTAGACTAATTCATTTTGCGCCGGAGTTCTCCTTTAAGTGAATGAGAACAATTAATTTGTTTAAAAAGACAGCATATCTGAAAGAGAAAACTATTTTTTTTTTTTAATTTTCTTTAGCTGAAGACAATGTGACCTTAGTCTTTTCTTTAGGGTTAAAACATTTAATATTTCTTTTGAAGGTACAACTTAAGATTCCAATGCTGAACTGTGGAAGGTCAAAGCAAGCACTTCAGGCACTCTAAAAGCTGCGACCAATAAAGACGACTGAATGGTCAGGTAGAGGGTTGATTTTAGACGTGCTGTAAATTTTAGGCTTTAGTATTGAGGGATCTGTCAGTGTCAGTCTCATAAATTGACCCTCACTTTCCTGAACATATGCTGTAGGAAAGAGGAATCGCTCCATTAAATGAACAAATGTGAATGGACCAGTAAATCCTGAGGGGAATGGATGATAAATCGGACAGAAAGGGAAGGGTACGTCCACACACAAGTACAAATTTTGAGAGACTTTTTAAAAAGTTAAGGATTGTTGCAGACTCTAATCCAACCCAAACCCTACACCAGCCAACCCATCAGCGCTAACTGTGTGTGGATGCACAAAACTACATATCTAGTCAGTGAGTGTGTAACAAACTTGGCTTGCAACTTAAGTAAACCAGAAGTCACTTAAAAGTTCAGGGCACTCACAAGGCATGAATGAATAATGGAAAAGAAAACTATCAATACTTGAAATCAGACAAAGATAGGCCTAAGCAGGTTAACCAACAATGTATATTGATAACTCAATAGTCAAATCAGGAAAAAAAAAAAAAAAAACACTTATCCGAAAGTCCTTGATCAAATAGTCCATGTGTGAGAAGTGTTGTCCTTATGTGTGAATCCTTAGTCCTTGAGCCCAAAAAAGGAATCAAAATGTCCAAGAAAGTGGTAATAACCCTCCAAACGTGATGAAATAGCGAAAATAAAAACTAAAAAGCTGTTCCGGCTACTCATAGGTTAGATGTCACGACGAACGAGAAAGGTTCACATGCCGGAGACACCCTGGCAAAAAAAGACATGCCTGCAAAAAAAAAAAAAAAAAAAAAAAAAAAAAATCAACTTTGGCTTGTCTTTTTGGAGATGGTGACAACTGAGAGTAATGGTGGTAAATACGGTCCATTGGTTCAGGAAGGGCTTGCGGCTCCACGATAATCCATAACTGTCAAATCGAATTTGATCCCTTTAATATTATCTTTACAATTAAAAACAACTGTTAAAAATTACATTATCAAGGCTAGGTGGTCAATAGGTTAAAAAACTAACTGTCAAATCCAATTTGATCCCTTTAATCTTATCTTTACAATTAAAAACAAATGTTAAAAATGACATTATCAAGGCTAAGCGGTCAATAGGTCATAAAACTAACTGTCAAACCCATTTGATGCCTTTTGATCTTATCTCGCTAACCCAGATGTCTCTCTTTTTATCTCATTTTGATACTTTTTATCTCATTTTTGATACTTTTTATCTCATTTTGATACTTTTTATCACCTCTTATCTCCTTTGCTCTCTATTCAACCCTTTCATCCTATGCCAAAAGGGGCGTGGGAAAGGGGCGGGAAGGGGCGGGACACCTGTCAATCAATCATCTTTTTGACATAAAGTGCATCCTATTACTACTACTGAGGAATTTGAAATGTTGTAAAAGTGATCCAGAGATCACTTTTATTACTTAACAGATGAGCAAGGTATTTTATTGAACTGATAAATTGCCATATGTAGCTCTCTATCAGAGTTCATTGTAAAAAAGTAATTTAATTATGGTTGTTGTAGCAATGTGCTGGAATTTATGACCAAGGAAGTACCCTGTCTATCAATGGGTGTTGCAACAGTAATGTCTTCAGCTGGTCAGCATGAGATCCTTTCCATTTAAACCGGTTAAATCACTTAAGCCTAGTAGTTAATGTTTTATGAGCAGTAGGTAAGAATATCCATATTCATTCGCACTGTATAGTAGTATAGTGTTGCCTACCTAAACCAAATGTGTGCTATTTTTATCTGTGATTAATCAAATACATTTTATTCTGAGAATAATATAATTAAAAGGGAATGAGTCCTTTGACCAAAACTACAGTTTGATGCAATGGCATTCAGTGTTGGGTCTGCTTGTGAATGTGTGAAGATGACTACAGTCAGCACCAATGAGTCTCTCTTTACATGGTTAATGAGAGGCACGTTTCTCTGTGCAGAAGAAGCTCACTGAAAAAAAGATGACGTTGGGGAGAATGGTAAATTGCAATGCGCAGCACATGGAATATTAACTAGGAGCGCCTGTGAACAAACAGTGACTTATTTACACATGAAGTCAGGATAAGCTCACAGTATCTATATCTTAGGCAATAGCAAACAAGAATATTTATGAACCCCTGGTAAGTTTGGTCGAGTTTACACAAAGCTTTTATGTGAGGATGTAATAGCCCATGAATTTCATGGTTTTGCATTGCCAATAAAGAAGATACTAAGATGGAGATGGCATTTTTTTATTTTTTATTTTTATTTTTAATTTTTATGTTGAGTGTGGGGAATAACTAGCTGACAAAAAGTACATTTAATTGGCAGTATTTTTAATCACCTTTTTTGATGGATGGATGGATGGATGGAGAGAGTACTATGTAACATTGTTAATCTTACGTCTTAAATTGCACGTTGAATGTTGAATTCACCAAATCCTGTTAGGTTATCATATTATACATACAACTATTTCGTATTTTTAACGGGTTAGTTTACCAACAAATGGAAAGAAAAATCATCATTACTCACCCTCATGCCGAGTTCCAAACCTTTAAGACTTTTGTTCATCTTCGAAAACAAATAAAGATTGTTTAAATAAAATCTGGGAGATTATTGGATTAATGGAATAGTTTTACAATCTCTTTATGAACTTTTTAAAGCAAAGTGGTTGGTAGTTGTGAGTAAAAGAGAGTTTTCATTTGTCGGTAAACTAACCCTTTAATTCAATTTGTACTGTAAATGTCTTGATCCATTAATTGATTAGGCTGCTGGAGGTCATTGTTTAAAAAATGGTTTTGCCTCCACTTTCCACACTGGAAATGAACATTGGCAAGTTGAGTGCATTACATTCTGGCCTCTCTATACCTTCTGCCTTTTAAATAAGTTACTATACTCCTACTAATGCTCTTTCATACTCTCTCTCTCTTTCTTTTTTATCAGCCGTCCTCTTCTAGGCCTGCACACTTCAGTCTGCCTGTGAAAATCGATATCTGTCTGTCAGGAACCATACTGAAATATCTTCTCTAAGACAGGTAAGCAGTCACACATACAGTCACACTCAAGCTCAGAGTCATCTGTCACCTGTACCGTTGGAGGAAAGCGTGAATCCCACCCACTGCCATTGCTGATTCTGCCGTCTGTGTGCGGTGTCGCTCACTGAATGTTGGACAGCTCATATAAGCTCACTGTCTGAAAACAAATGATGATGAAAAGACACTGTCCCTCTTCATTGAGTTGGCATTAAGTTGGTAATCCAACCATCTTGGCAGCTGGTCTCATTCAAACTGCACTAGTTCTTGATTCAAAATTAGATTTTGTAGCCCTTCAGGCTAAGCATTTTTCAAAAGGCGCTTTTCCCCCACACAGTACCAGCTCGACTAGATACGACTCGGCTCGCCTTTGTTTGGTTTTCCACTGTGTAAAAGTGGTACCTGTACCTGTTTTCGGGTACTTTTTTTGTATCACCTCCTTAGAGATTCTGAGCGAGCTGAGGCGATATTAAAATGTGACGTAAAAATAGTGCCGACTGCTGATTGGTCAGAGAGAATCGTCACTATACACCATTGCACGCGCCAGATTGAGTATCCAGAATATCCCTGCCATTTTTAAATAGTTTGGGCAGAGATAGTTACTAAACTTACTACTATTATTATTATGGCAACTCTGAAGAATACGCTGTGGTCAAACGAGGAGATGCAGACTTTCCTATTTTTGGTTGCCGAAGAGAGGATCCAGTGAGAGCTTGTTGGGGCAGCGAGGAACGAAAGGCATTGCTATGACGACCGGATACTATTTGTGGCGGTACTGTCTGCAATGGAAAACGGAGCGAAAAGCAAGCTGGTACTGTTAATTGAAAAGCGCCATAAGTAAATAGTTGAGTGCTATTCTAAAGCCGCCTTTCTGCGGCACACAACATTCGCATACGATTGTCGCATTTCGCCCTCTAGTGTCAGTCGCACGGAACTTTGAAATTGGTTGTGAAGCGACCGTTACCCTCAGATATTCACAATGGTAAAATTGCATGCATGAATATATCTACACAAAACAAATGACCCTCAATAAATTTCAAATAAAAACATAGTAGATTTTATAGAGCTAATCAATATAAATATTGATTTAATAATTATAAAATATTTTTCTGCCATAGTTAATAATAACAGACATTTTACAGAACTAAGACATTAAAGAGTTAAAATATTGGTAATTCTAGCCTCACGCTCATAGTTTTGATTAGAAGAATACATCACATCCGGTCGGCCGGTCGCAACCGGTCTAGCCGCAGAAGTTCAGATTTTTCAAATCGGAAAGCTCAAAATTCAAAGCTCAAAGTTCAAATTCAAAGCTCAAATCGGATCCGAATTTCCCGCATACGCATATGATCGGAACTCCCCACAGCTCCCGTACGACTCTCCACTGGAAATGAATGACTTCCGGTCCGACGGCTGTCGTTTGACGTGTGCAGTGGAAAGGCGGTGAAAGATCCAGTGGAAAGTGGATCTGAAAATCAGATTTAGTCTTTATGTGTCTGTTAGGGGTGGGTGATATACCAGTAGACACGATTCATGATTTTTTAAGGTGGGATAACCGTGAACATAAACAGTTGATAAAGAAAATGCATGTGTATCAGTATCTGTGCATTCGGTCTTAAAGTGACAGCAGCCTAATACACCTGTGGCTGACTGTGTCATGAATGTCAATCAAACAACAAAAGAGAGAAAAACTTTCACTGCTCTTGACTGAATCACTTTTGTAACTTTAATAAGCATACTTTTTTCAGGTAGATCTATTTCATTTTGTAGACTGTTGTCCCATTGCTTGTAAATTGTTTCTTTCCTTTTATTTTTATCACTGACTGTTTACGCGTCTTCACTAAGCGTGGGATTTTTTTTTAACTTAGGCTAGTATTCTTTTTTTTTGCAGCCTAAAATTGAAATTGATGACAAGAATTGTGAAATTTCAATGGTATCAGTAATTTTGATATCATAAATGCATTATTTAAAAGCAAAAATAATCCTATTGTGATGTACAGTACATATACCATTATCTTGAAATACAATTATTTATAACTTGTAGAGATGCTTTTCTTTATTTTCTAATTATAAAATTATAAAAAAAACAAGTACAGAGTAACAGAGATGTTAAATAAACACAGATTTGTGTGAAATAAACACAGCTTTACCCCACATATTAAATACATTGCTTAAATTTGCACATAAGAGGAGGATTAATGTTCTGCATTGAAAATATGCAAACATAAACCCAAAAAGAGTATATAATATATATGTTAGATATGTATTATACACATTTCAAATCGTCTACAGTATAGATAAAAAAGACATGGAGAAGTGGTGGTATGAGCTGGTTGTCCTGCATGTTATATACACACAGTATTACAGATGACTTTTCAAACTCAGTAATATCGAGCTGTACTGCAAAAATTCTGCTCTTCCAAAGTTTGTCATTGTTAAAGTTCGGAAAAATGAAACATTTTGTCTTGATAATAGCTTTAGTTTGCTGCTATTTCTTTTTTTATATCATCCCAAAGCTGTAGTATAGCAACAAAAAAAGTATTAAGAAAGTAATAATAAGTTTCAACAATATCACCGTCACAGAGCAGTGTCCTGCAATAAATAAAGTCCTCTGTGAGGCTTCAGCTCCCACAAGATGTTAA
Organism: Pimephales promelas; assembly: GCF_016745375.1. The sequence continues at coordinate 4,509,978 of NW_024121532.1, forward strand.
GATGAGAAAACATATTTTTTAAAGAAATGTTGGCTAATCAGAGAGTAAAACAGTTATTGTTCCAGTTTCAAGCAGTTCTGTCATCAGCTGGATGATCTCAGTTTATTGTATAATTTATTTGAGGCAGTTAAGTCATTTGATAAAACTGGTCCAAATGGTGAACAACAATTTCAATAAAATATTTTTTTTCACACAAGGCCTCAGATGAATCAGACTCGCTTTATTTGGACAGTTTGTTATTCAAGTGGTTCAAATGATGTAAATATTCATTTGAGGTTCAAGCTCTTGTACTTAGTGTAAACGATCTAAGCAATCTAACTCAAAGGTACTGAAGAGTTAATTTCCTTCTTAAAGAGAAATGAGTTGGCTGTTGCACAGTGGATGCATATACTGGGTTGATGTGATTAATGACATGTTAAGCTTCCGAATATGTATTCATGATGAGAGGCAGAAATAGATATAGTTGAGTTTGAGCATGTAGAAGGTGAAGGACAAGTTAGTCAGGATTGCCTTTCATGGTGTTCAGTTTTTATTTTTTTTATATTTTGTATAAATCAAAACAATATTTTAGTTTTAATTTATAAAAAGCATTGCATTGCAAGCTTGGAAATAAACAGTCCTTGCTATGTGGAATCTCTAAGATGCTAATTTATTAATATATGGGTGAATAAAATTCAATATTTTGTATTTTAACATTTTCATTGCATTGTACAGTATGAAACTGTATTTAATAATAACAACACATCTTACTCGTTTACATCTTATTCATTTAATAAGATTTTGGACAATGAAGCAGGCCTTTTGTGGATATTTATTAAAGGTTTCCTAATTGTAATAATTTAAAATGCATTATAAAAATTAGCTTAAGTAAATTTAATCCATAATGGTTTGTTTTTATTATTTTTTTATTTTTTTCATTAATGGTAGGGTCTGATTAGTTAAAGGGATACTCCACTTTTTTTTTTTTTGGAAATTGGCTCATTTTACAACTCCCCCAGAGTTAAACAGTTGAGTTTTACCGTTTTTGAATCCATTCAGCCGATTTTCTGATATTTAGAAGAATATCAGTTACCAGACAGTTTCTGGTCTCATTGACTTCCATAATATTTTTTCTTACTATGGAAGTCAATGAGACCAGAAACTGTCTGGTTACTGATATTCTGGCACAATTTATAAATGTATGGTAAGCATCTGAAGTATAATCTGGAAAACCATTAAAGTTAGAAGTGCTCCTGCAGACTTCATGATTTTGAGTCATTTCCCTATAAAAATATGTTAATGTCAAAATATTTAGTTTGAAGAACAAGTCCACACGTCCGGTGCACAATTTTGAAAAGCCATTTCCACATTTGTAGCTAAATAGAGAAAGGTCTTCTTCTATAGGTTCTTCAGAATAACTGCTTAATGACATTCAAGGTGTTTTATTGCTAGTTTTTTTTTTTTTTTGTAAAATGGTGTCCACTCTGAGGGCAAAAGGCTGTTCTCCACTCTGTATGGAGACACAGTCCCCCTCAGGGTTTCAATAACATCTTATTACCACTGCTTTCCTTTCAGTACCATCAACACATACATTATAACCATACAAATAAACAGACTCGGTTATAGATCACTGCTGAAACAAACAAATGGAGCTTCCCTGAAAACTCTCTCAGTTCGGTTTCAAAGCCCTGCAGACACAATTTGATCAAATAACGTTTTGTGGAAGTAAATTCTGCATTTGTCTTTATAATTATGAAATATTTGCTGTGTGTCTGTTCGCTTCTTGAAACTAAAATCCTTTATAAGCAACAAAATGCAGTTGTTACAGGCACCAAACTATGTGTGGTGGAGTGGGATGAGAACTAAGTTAGTGTTTGGCGTTTAAACTTAGTTACATGCTTTATATAATCATTACTTTTGGATAATATGTCAAATAAGTCATCATCATTATTTTTAATATGATTTTATATTTGTTTTTTTTATGATTTTGTGTTTTTTGTTAGGCTATTTGTTGTTTATTTTTCAGAATTAAACCAAAAATCTATATTTTATTATAAAAAAATAATATAATACTATATTTAATCATTATTTTAATATATATTTTAGATATCTAATTGACTTATATACTAAAATAACAATTATTAGGTAAGATATATAGGCTATTTATATATATAATTGTTGTTTTAATAATGCTAATTTCTTATTTCATATGTACATTTATTTTGTTTTATATTTTTCTATTATTTTTTCTTTATATATATATATATATATATATATATATATATATATACTTTATTCATGCTTTACATACACACAATTTGTTATTTCCATTTGTGGTTTCTTTGAACTGAATAGATCTACTCTTTGTCATTGGAGATCTCTGTTGATGCATTATCGGCTGATTGGAAGAGCTCTCGTGGACACTTTCACATCACATCCACATCACTGTCACTAAAATGGACCATCTCTGGGATTTCTATCAGTAACTTTTATCGTTAAACATCGCTCTGCTTTCCGACTCTCTCTGTCATTCTGTCTGATCCAGTGCATTATAGTATTAATATGCATTACTAATCTCCTCTGCGTCCATCCCTCGGGATGTTACACTGAAGTGAACCTGTCTGACTGAACAGTCTGATCTTTACTCTCCCTGATGCCAGTTTGCTGTAACGGGGCCATCACAGATCAAAGAGCAAGTGTTTGTCTACATGTCTGATTCAACAGATCTATCAGTCTACATATATTCCACAATTCAAAATTGAATTAATCTAACATTGATACACATTATTGACAGTTAATAATCTTGATCCTGATCAGCCAAGCAAGACAACGTATTATTTTTGAATAAAAGCAACAATAATAATAATAAAAAAAAATACTGTTTTATATTTTATTGTTCATCTGGAATGTGTTTATCCTGTGGTTTTGTAAGTTTTGTGCTACAATATTTGAGATCTGGTTTCGCTTCAGGACTCCGACTATAGACATCAAGTGGCGACCCAACAACGCAATACCAAAGTTGTGTTGACTTTAATGTAGTTTTAATATGAATAAGAAGGCTGAACAAGCTGAATAAGGCTGAATAAGAAAATGTATTATTTTATTGCCCTGCCTATAGTATCTATTTATCAATCTTTGTTTTTTAAATACACAGTTTATAGTAGACAAATTTCAGACTTAAAGTATAGTTGTACATCCAACTATTCAAGAGTTTGTGGCAAGCCAGTGATGGAACTGATTGCATAACTAAAATATTCTTTCTTTATTGTAGTGGATAATGAACAGTGATCAGTCTTTTCTCATCTTCTAGTACTTAATATAAGCGTAAAGAAAGAAAGAAAGAAAGAAAGAAAGAAAGAAAGAAAGAAAGAAAGAAAGAAAGAAAGAAAGAAAGAAAGAAAGAAGATAATCATAAGATTCTGAACAGGAGAGTTTCAATGTCTGATACTGTCAGCCGCTGAAAGGCCTTTCACTGGAGATTTCGATTTTCTTCCCCCAGATCTAAGTAGCGGAGCTGGTTCAGTATCCTGTCAAGCCTGCTCATTTGGGGTTGCCTGACTCGCATATCAAAGAAATTTCTTATGGAATTGATTTTTGATAACCAAAGAAATGCAAGTTAAAAGAGTGAGGTTTTAAACAATGTGGGAGCAGAACACTGACTCTTCATCTAGACTTTTTCAGCATGTTGTTTAAAATCAGTTCAAGTGAGAGTTTAGATCTTAAATAGAGCCTCAGTTGTCTTCTCTCGTTGTGTGTCAATGAAGGATTCAGCCAGACTATTGACTATTGGTGGACCACCTTTTTGGCTTTACCCGGGCGAGAACCGACCAACCAATCAGGGCTGCATATCCTGATATCAACTATTTCACAAAGTGCTGGTTCATTTGTATCGAGGCGTTGATGTAAGACAGATCATAGAAGATTAGACTATTGTTCTGTGCTTTTAAAAGGGGCTTTTAGGCATTTATAGCTGATTTGAAACATTTCTGCGAAATTAAAAGAGCAAGACCAAGACAAGAGACTGAAAGAGAGTGAGAAACAAATATCCTCTGGAATATTTTGGAATAATCAAATAATTGATCTCTTATCAGAAGTAGAGCTCATGAAATTATTTTATTCTGATAGACGTTCCAAAAATAATTCCATTACACCACTGAAAACACAAGAAGGCTGAAAATAACTCTTGGAAATGAAGCTTTGCTGAAAATATATTTGGACCAAGTGACTTGACGAGATTGAATAATTAATGGCCTCATTTAAATTATGACTGTATATTTTTTAGGGAAACATGTCTTGGGGTTATTTTAAAGAGATAGTTCACCCAAAAATGAAAAATCTGTCGGTATTTACTTTACTCACCCCCATGTTGTTCCAACCCCGTAAGACCTTTTTTTGATGAAATCTGAGAGCTCGATCACTCTTTGATACTAATCCATATAGGCTTCTTGAGGGATTGAAACTTGCCGGCCTCAAAAAGTTATTAAAGACATCATTAACATAGTCCAAGTGACTACAGTGGCTCAATCTTAACTTTATCAAGCGACAAGAACACTTTTTGTGCGCAAAAACAAACATAAATAGCGACTTTATTTCAACTAATCATTTCCTCTTAGGCTTGTAGGCTCACTATTGGCCAACGATGGTCATGTGTGTGATGTGTGTAACGTACAACATCAGATCGCCCAGAGAGAAGGAAATGAATAGTTGAAATAAAGTCGTCTCGTCGTTTGATTTTAACGATGTCTTTGATAACTTTCCGAGGCTGGCAAGTTTCAATCCCTCAAGAAGCCTATGGACTAGTATGGAGGAGTGATCCAGCTCTCAGATTTTATCAAAAATATCTTAATTCATGTTCTGAAGATGTACGAAGGTCTTACGTTGGAACATGTGAGGGTGAGTAAATACTGACAGAATTTTGATTTTGGGGTGAACTATCCCTTTAAGACTAATATAGATGCAATTAAATATTATCTTTTTATTGGATCAATGGATATCGGAACAATTGAAAGCTTTTACAAATCAACATGCCGAACTCCAAAATTTAGAACACAACTCTCAAACAAAATGTCAAACTCCCACCGTCATTCTCATCTCTCAGGTAAAATAAATACAATATTCTATTATTCACCAGCTGAGTGGATTCATTAGAAAATACATGGGCAAATAATGACAAATTAATAATTCATGAAATAAGACGTTGAGAGGAAAATGGACCTGTTGACATTACAAGCAGTGATTGGCATTTCACAGCTGTTGTGTAAAGTCTCCAGGCACTCACTCAAACGGTTGACATTAAACTCCATCATAACTCCATTAAAAGATTCAAGAGCACTCATAAAACAAGATTTTTTTTTTTTTTGCTTCATTAGTTATGTAAACATTTGGTTTAGTTGTGTAGGTTGTGATTTCATGCTAGAGGCAGCTTATATATTCTCATACATAACTTTCTGTTGAGAACAATTTCATCCAAATGACATTTTTAACGCTTTAGAGATGCTGAAAGCCTACAGTATATCTACAGCTCTGAGGCATTCTAATAGACTCAAAGCTGATTAGCTTTTTTTAAGTGCTTTCTCTTTTTTTGAATGTGTCACAATATAGAGGGTGTAGTGATTTATCTTCTGGGTTGGTAGGCCCAATTGCAAGCCCCTTTTCTGTGTCCTTGAGCTTGAGTAAAACACTTAAAGTGCAAGTTTACGTAGTGTTTATCGCTTTGTATTGTTACACTGTCTGTAGTATATGCAAATTAACAATGTTTACTCTCTCTCTCTCTCTCTCTCTCTCTCTCTCTCTCTCGCTCTCTCTCTCTCTCTCTCACTCTCTCTCGCTCTTTGTGCTATGGACCGAGAAATTTGTGCTTATTTGTCAGCAAAAGTCTTTTGACAGCTCCAGGACTTTCGTAAAACCGGCAGTTTCTTTCAGTTCCCCCCCTGCGTTTGGCCTAAAACACTGTGTTCATGGTCATCCAGTTTGAAATGTTGAATACAAACACAGGGTTTTCAATTTTTCCTTTAGCATTTTGCCTTTCCCCACTGCCTACAATGCACTGCACTGAAAAAAGCGACAGTAACTCACTCATGCTAAACATGTACTCTTTGAATTCTTGCATTGGAAACAAAGTCAATGCCATTATGCAACACATTCTCATCCTAGGGCGTCATCTAACTGACACTTTTGACAATGCACCTAAACCCGGCGCACATTGCACCCTTTAGCGTCAATATAACATGCTTCGGTTATGGGTTGGTTTAGGTCTGGGGTAGGGTTCGGGTTAGACCACTAGGATGCGCCCTCTGCCCCATATATATCTGCGTCTCATATTGACGCTAAAGGGTGCCATGTGTGTCGGATGTCTACGCATTGGCAAAAGCGTCAGTATATGATGTCTTGGGATGAGAACGGGCTGGCGTTTACTGCGTTTCGTCTGACACTCTCAGAAGCAAGACATTTTTGATGTCGGAAAAAAAATGCATTTTTCCCCAAATGCATTTTTTGTGTAATATCTCAAGAAGTGGTAATTTTGTTCTGTTGAACACAAAAAGGTACTTTATTCACAAATATTTATGCTATATTCCAATTTTGTGCATTTTTGCATTAAATTCCAACGCATTCTCATCCTTTAGCGTCATATAGAACGCTATATGACAAAATGGCGCTATACTACGCACATGGCACCCATTATCGTTAATATAACACGCGCTGTGATGGTTAGATTTAGGTGTGGGGTAGGGTAGTCTCATATTACGCTAAAGGATTTATGGGTTCGCGTGAATATTAACGATAAAGGGTGCCATGTGAGTCGGATGATGATGTGTTTTCAAAAGCGTCAGTTAAATGACGCCTTAGGATGAGACCATGCTGCATCATGACTAAAGGTTTGCTAAGAAGAATTTCCTACTAAAGCAAGGTGGTATTTGACTCTAGTAAGCTTCTCCATAGCAGACTGGTGGGAGTGGCTTTGGTCGGCCACATGCCCAATGTGTTATGGGTGTTTTCCTACCTATTTGGCGACTTTTTTTTTCCTGATGAAAAAACGTTACTGTATTGGGCAGCCAAGTATTATTGAAAGCCCATTTTGACAGTGGTTTAGTAACCCTTTAACCAAGGGATGCTATCATTGTAGTAAGGTACATTTTTGAATGAAAAAAAAAAAAAAAACATCAATTACAATTTGTTTCTTGGGTCTCAATGGATTTAATGCTCTGCAAATATTCTCCAAAACCCTTTGGGAATGTGATGTAATGGCTAAAGCTCAGAGCTTGTTTGAACCCCATTAGGAGCAAACCAAAAGGCATCCCCATTGAGCCCTTGAGTGAGGCACTTAACTCCAGCTTGCTCCAGAGGGATTGCCCTTATAAATTGTGTACGAAAGTCACTTTAGATAAAAGCATCTGCTAAATGAACACCTCACAACACCTTTCCTGCAAAACATGACAATTTGTTCATTCACACGATGTGAAACAGACAAGGATAAAACAGCACTGAGAATGCTGAGAAAAATAAAATGAAAAAATGAATAAAATCAACAAATTATAATAAATATACATAATATAATATAACAACATGTTAATAATTAACTCAAAATAATACAATATAATTAATTATAATTAATTAAATATAACTCAATATAAAAATATTTTTTAGTTATATAAAAATATAACTCAAATATAACTCAATTAATTAAATATAACTCAAATATAACTAATCAACAATTATTAACAAATAAGTATATTACTATGAAATGATGCCTGTATATTTTAATTGATATCAAACAACTAACAATCCTGCCTAAATAAACAATATGTGGATAATGTGAAATTAAAACGCATTGATATGAAAATGTGAGTGTGACCTAAATAATTAATTTAAAAACCTTGTGGCACACATTTAATTATCAATTGCCAGAGTCACGTCTTCTTACTCATAATTCTAATATGTTATTGATGATATTTAAAATCGAAGTATTACCACCTTTATAAATATTGTAGAACTCGACAGCAAATAAGGCCAAAACCTCAATAATACATGATTGATTTCCCAATATTTCTCTAAAATTATCCAGCCAAACCTTCTATAATTTGAATTTAAGTTGTACATATGGTATAGTCTTTGAAGAAACATGTTCCCTAGTAACATTAGCAATGTTGCAATGGCTTCATTCAGGAACCATCTGGTTTTTTGTGTGTGTGTTGTTGTTGTTGTTTTTACGCAAAAAATACACACAAAAAAAGTCTGATTTGGCCCAGCAGCGACAAAAGCACATCTGTTCTTATCTACCAACATTAATTTATTCTCTATCCACGTATGGTACAAGTTTTTTAAAGTTGGCCATTTTAGCCTAATTATGTTACAAAACCACTAACAGAAATGGGGTTTTTGTAAAAATAGAAAAGAAATTGGTTGAAAAAAAAAACAACACTATACCAATAATGTTTTTACAAATTAAAAAGAAATTGGAATGAAGAGGGAAACCAGAAAACAGATGTTTTAATTATTTTTCATAGCATAAAAAAGCATAATTGATTATAATGAAAGCAATATAGTCTCGTCATGTTGCGGCTTTCATTTGCAGTCCAGACGTAGCGTACGTTACGTAACTACGTGGAAGCTATCATGTGTACATTCGTCAGCTCCTCATAAAACAGTTCTGATTTGACCTGATAGGTGATCAACACAGTAATGCCGCAGCGCTGTCCTGCACCAAACTGTCCTCACGGGGAACTAATTAACACAGACAATTGAGACCGAGGCGGGATGACAGCGTGATTGATGAGGGCAGCGGGTCTCTTCTGGCCATTATCTTCTCAGAAGAAATTAAAGCTGACTGATTAGTCATCTAGTGTCATACAGTCTGTGTGGTGATCTCAGACAGAGATATGTTTTGATGGTGTAAACAGAGGGCAAATTCATTAATGATGTGGATTTTCTGTTAATCTTCATCTTATATGGGTCATTTGAGGCCATTTTGGCTAGTTTGGGGTTGTTTTGTGCAAACTGATTGCAAAAGGCATGCTTTTAATTGTAAACACTGTGCACATCATCGCAGATAAAATATGCAGCTTTTGGCATAATGAGCAAAGTTTGATGTCAATATTCAATATGTTCATGATATTGGCTACCAAAGTATGATTACAGTTGTGCCATTGTATTACTACTTTTGGTTCCCCAAAGAACCTTTCAGTGAACAGTAAAGAAAAAACACTTTTCTTTCTAGAAAATATGAATAATATAAAGAACTGTTTTCTGCAATGGATGTTCTTCTTCAATGTACATAAAGAACCTCTATTAAATTTTCACAACACCATTTTTAACTGAAAACCAAAAACGTTTTACTGTATGCTTTTTTGGAGCTAATTTAGCATTTTGGTGGCCTGAAAATGCAAGCTTTTGAAATCGGCTTTTTAACGTGCACATTTTTGAAAATGATTCCGGTGTTCTGACAATTCATGCTACCCATCGAGATTTGCTACTTACCGTTTATGCGCATGTGCAGACTTGAAATTTTTTTTTTTTAACAAAAGGTACATTTTCCTGTTATAATGTATAATTTCCCTTTAAAAAATGCTTACTATCATATGAATATTTGTATGGTCAGCCAGCTGAAAAGGAATAACTGAAAGTTTCAGTTACTATGAGGAAAGGTGCTTTGACAAGTCAAAGATGAATATTTTATGATAATTTTTACTTTTCACACCGTTTTAAAAATAAAAACAGCAGTCTACAGTATACAGTTGCTACTCATAACTTAGAATTGTATTATAATTGAATTTCATACGACTTTAATCGGCATTCTGTGATCAATTCGCGCTACGGTAGCATTTTTCGACATGGCAGCAAAAATTGGCAGAACACCGGTATCGCCTCCGTGTAAACTACAAAAACGTGAAAACGGTGACGTCATGCACATGCGTATAATGTGTTCTGTTTGAAACGGTCATATAACATGATCATATAACAGAACATAACAGAACAAAAAAATAAATGGAAGTGGAACTACATGCTTAATAGCTCATTTGAGACGTTTAGATTATTTATTTACACATTCTAAAGACAGATTTAAATAACTGCGAGTGTTAATTCAGTGTATAAATAGTTAAAATAGCATTTTTCTTCAACCAAGGCTGGAATGTTAAGCTCTTTTCCATCCTCATGCCAAGGGGTTACTTTTGGTGAAGTATGTCGTTGATCTAGGCTTCATTGTGTTGCACCGTGAAAGCATTGCTTCACCAGCAAGAGATGTTTAAAATGTGAAAGCAACCCATACATCAACCCTCATTCTTTTCCACCATGTTTTCATTCATCACAACATGACTGTAATTTTCCCTTCAGAAGTGGTAATCTTTCTTTAGTACGTTGGAGAATCAATGGCTATAATGATCCCAAACTGAGTGCCATTAACCCTTCCAACCCCTTCTGCTGGGACTGATTGTTTACAGAGTCAAGATATAACCTTGACACCTTTCACCTTGTAATCAAACTCGGTTTTCTAAAGACATTTGCCACATTCACCAGTTTCATTCTTTTTTTCCTTCAGCATTTGTGTGTACGTTTAAAAAAAAAGACCTTGTGACTGTTTGGAAATAAATAAAAGTTATCAGTGCAGTGAGACACGAGAGAAAGAATAGAAAAGTAGGAGCTCATATAATTAGTCAACTCTGCTGTCTGGGAAAACACTTTCCGCTTAGACCTTAAGTCTTTACAGTGACCTTTTTTCTGCCTAGAGGTTTTCATTGTTGTTGGTGATTAAAGCGCAGGATTTGATGGACATGGGTAAGACTGAGGGTTATCGGAATTAGTGACTGAATGCCTGTGGGAGGTCTTTGACCTCTAACACAATCTTGATTAGTCTCAGGAACGCTTGCTTTTCTGCACAAAATGCCTTAGTTTAGAAAGGAAGGGTCTTTCCATTGGTTAGAACTTGGACCTCAGACCTCCACAGGGCTTATCGCATTGTTGTTGTGTTGCATTTTCCTTGTTTCTGGGTTGTTTCCAAATCGGCACATTGATAATATCTGAGGTAGTCTCTCTATAAAATACTATGAAAGGCCAGACCGTTCTCATCCCAAGGCGTCATATACTGACGCTTTTGACATTTCGTCTACATTAGGGTGACTACCTGCTAATAAGCCCAAGGGGGACTGTGTGGGACACTGCTTGGCGCGGCGGTGCCCCCACCCCACGGGCAGACTCTGATAGTGGTTTACCCATATCTAGAATTGTTACTATTGCCTTACTGTTTGTACATGAATAATTGTACAAAAAAAAAGCACATACCTTAGCACATACATTAATAATGCCCTATTCCCTAAACATGTGTAATTGCTGATATATGCTCATGATAGGCCAACCAATGTTTTTTTTTTTTTCTAAATAAAGATGAATATTTTGAACATTCAATGAATTGACAGATGCACTTCCACTTACGATTTACTTTAGCTATTTAATTTTATTTATTTTTCATTACAATTAATTCACTTTAAATAAATAAAAATATAAAATTAACAGGAATTATAGTTGCTCAACACCACAGGAACAGTTTTAAAAAAAGTCGAAACTCACAACTCCAGAGGTTCACGGAACGAGAAGCTGCGCTGTCATGACAACAATGAAAAAGTTGACATCAACCTAGTCAGCAGGTCACGTGGGAGTGGCAACCAGTATTGGGGAAGTTCACTTTCTACATGAACTAGTTCAAAGTTCAGTTCACACATTTTAAAATGAACTAGTTCAGTTCAAAGTTTGCACAGAAATGTAAGATTTTTCCCATCTTCACCGACCTCGTTATAAAATCCGTTTAAATTAAACGGCGGCCGTAGTGCGACACTGGTGGCTTGTGTTGCCAGATTGGATGTTTTTTTCGCTACATACTAAGCCCTGTTTACTGTGAGTTTTAGCCGGGTTTTCACCTGGAAGGCTCTATAGAAATCTGGCACCCCATTGAACGAAGTTAAACTGAGAGAGCGTGCGTTCACAGACACCAGAATGAACGCGTTTACACGTTCATCAGTAAAACAATACGTTCAGTTCACCCAAAATATGAACGAGTTCATGAACGTGAACGTGTTCAGGCACTACGTTTGGCTGCCTGGGTCTCGAGGATATAGAGTGACCGATTTTTTTTTTTTTTTTTTTTTTTTTTTTTTTTGAGCAAGCATTGATTATGCGTGACACGGTCTCAATTTGCGGGATGCATGAATTGGGCTTCAAACGCTGCACGCGCTACGCGGGACGGGTGGTCACCCTAGTCTACATCCAACGCACATGGCACCCCTTTAGCGTCAATATGAGACACAGATATATATGGGCCAGAAGGCGCATCCTAGTGGTGTAACCCTAACCCTACATCAGAACTAAACCTACCCATAACCGAACAAAGCTCTGTGTGTGTTATATTGACGCTAAAGGGTCCCATGTGCGTTGGATTTAGACGAAAGTGTCATTATATGACGCCCTGATGAGAACGCGTTGGAAAGGCATGTGTTCAACACAAGTAGGCCGGAAGATTCTAAATTAATATAGTTTAAAATGAACATATCATACATGTAAAATTCTTCAATACCGTCTAAAAATCATTCAGTATGCACCACAAAGGCTAAATTAATTACTGTGATAAGTAACTCAACCTTCGTCACTACATAATTCAGCTACTTCCATATGTATAATTGTTGTAGTTTTGATGGCTTTACCTAAAGTGTAGAAAATAGTAATGAAACGAAGTCCAAACTTATGATTGACATTGTGCTTGACCTTGCAGTTTGTGTGGACCTCAAATGTCCTCGGTTTTCACAGTATAAGAGAAATAATATACTGTTTAAACAGTTTACTTAGACATACTTGATTTATTTTCTTCAGACAAATTGCTGGAATTAATGTTTAACAAAGAAATGAATCAATTGGCATTATTACTTGGTTCTGTCAGCTGTTTTAAAACCATTTCCAGCCTAATTGAGGTTGTGTCAAAAGCCAAACACATTTTTTTAGATTCAATTGCAAATATTTATTTCTTTAAATCATTTTAACATCGTTGTAATTTCCCAATGTCAAACATCCAGGACTTGTAAGCTTTGTAGTCCAAAAAACTAATTTGTCCTGGATTTCAGGAAGCACAGCCAATATGGCATTTGACACATGGAACAGCAGTTTATAGTGCTGAGCTTGTACTTTCGAAAACACGCCGGACATCGAGCAGGGCTACGACAACTGACACATTAGGTTGTTATGCAGAAAGATTGTCAGATCTCATTTCATTTGTGACTTTGCCTTGTTGTTTTGGGAGGCGGGGAATTCGACCTTCATTCCAAAAGCTTGACACCCAGCTCTCCAGAGAAAACCATTACACTATCAATGCAAGATATACACACCTCTTACCGCCAGACTGAGCACATAGAGTGTATTGCACACAAATGGACACGGGGAAATAAAACACTTGCTATACACTGCTACAAAGCTTAGGGTGTCGCAAACTTCAATAGGCGTCAGTGTGCAAGAATCGTTCGTTTTATCTCATAAGTGTCATAGTGGACGTCAACCGATGCCAAAATTCATTTTTAAATACTGTATTTTCATTAAAAAACATCAGAATAGACAAATTTACAATACAAATTTGGAAAAATTTGGACTAAATGCACAGAGAAAGACTTGTCTTCCCACCATTGCTGTAGAAAAGGTCTAAATGATGTCACTTCCATTCTGATCATATTGAATGAATTATATGCTCGGTTTGCGTTACAGAGTAAAAATATATTCATCTGTTAAATTAATTTGCACACTACCCATCCATCGAGTCAATAGACAAGCCGCATTTGTTTTCCCTTTGTAGACAACATTCATTAGTCTGATAAAGACAAACATAATACACCGAAATGAACTATGTGTCGTTGTTAAAAGCTTTTTTGTCACTGCAAACACAGGCTCATGATTGTGCCAAATGGCTAATGGGGTGAAGCAGCATTTTTATAATGAAAACCCAAAGCAATAAGGAAGAGAAATGACTCTGTTCATGAGGACTGTGTCTGCATCTTCCATTTAAAGCCACATTTGCCATACACCCCATACACGATGTATTGCTCATTAAAACCTTTGCAACTGGAGAAATCCTACTTGTTGATATTGAAACGCATTTATTAAACTGACTCTGTCTCTTTATGCACATTTTTTTAACACAGGAAAGTTATAAATGAACTTTAAACCGTTCTTGTCTGTCAGTCATATAATGGAGGTCTATGGTCACCACCTCAAAGAGCATGCACAGACAAGTCCAAATTAAACATGATTGAATGACTCGTAAATGTAAGTACACATTGATGGCCTAAGACACGAAACGAGCGGTTTGTGTGAGAAAACGAACAGTATTTATATCATTTGACCTCTTTTAACCACTCGCTGTGCATGCTCTTTGAGGTGGTGACCATAGACCTCCATTATATGGCTGACAGACAAGAACGGTTTGACCTAAAAATATCAAAATTTAAAATACTGTGGAAACAAAGACACCTACATCTTGGATGCCCTTGAGGTGAGCTAAAACATAAATTAATTTCAAGGTGAACTATCCCTTTTAATAGCATAATAGATTCACTTTAAATGTGTTTTCTGATGTTCATTGGCTTGGACTTAAAAGGAATATTCACTCCAAAATTAAACCTTAGTTATAATTTACTCTCGGTTTTGTAATTTCAACCCTATTGCGTTTTCTTTTCTGTGTAACACAAAACATGATCTTGCGCAGAATGTCCATAGACAAGCCAAAATGACAAAACAAAGCAAGGAATTGTTCATTTTTAGCTCTACTAATTCTATAGAAACCTTCCCGGCCCACTTTCTCTGATTTTTGGACGGTAATTCCGTCTCCTATTTTTTTGAGATACTAAAATAGAACTAAATTTGTAATCACGTACAGTATTTAAGAGAGATCCATGTCAGGAACAACTAGGCCCGACTACAGCTGTCTGCCAGCTCTATGTCTCAGTTGGTTCCACACCAGCACACTCTTACCTGTGAGAGCTGATGAAGATGTACACGATGAGAGCTGTTTGCCTCCCACAGTGTTGAACTGCCAAGCTGTGCTTAATGTAATTAATGTGAAAATAAGTTTGTGGTGTGTGGGATCAATGGCTCCTTGAGCCGGCTCATTTATTAGCCTCTTTTCCACAATGATGATAACAGTCGACTGATCTACTCGACCAACAGTCCAGACTAGTGAGGCTGTTTAAACACACTGGGCATCAGGATGCCATAACTAATAAAGCAGTTTGGATGTGTGCTGATATCTCCAACAACAGAAGGATGAACACAATGTTGTGCTGCAGAATAACATTTAAAGGAGTAGTTCACTTTAAAAAAAAAACGTTTTGCTGATAATTTACTCACCCCCATGTCATCCAAGATATCCATGGCTTTCTTTCTTCAGTCGAAAAGAAAATAAAAATCCAGGATTTTTCTCCATATAATGGACTTCAATGGGAACCAAACGGTTCAAGGTCCAAATGAGAGTTTCAGCGCAGCTTTAAACGACACCAGACGATGAATGAGGGTCATGATTCAAAAAAAAAAAGATTTGTTCATTTTTTTGATCCTGAGTTTGAACAGGAGAGTCACGAACGCTCATCACAGAACTAAGCAAGGCGAGCATTTGTGCTTATAAAACTTTTATAAAATTTTTTTTATTTATTTTTGAAATGAGCGATCGTTTCGCTAGGTAAGACCCTTATTCATCGCCTGGAATCGTTTAAAGCCCTTTGAAGCTGCACTGAAACTCTCATTTGGACCTTGAACCGTTTGGTTCCCAATGAAGTCCATTATATGGAGAAAATCCTGGAATGTTTTCATCAAAAACTTAATTAATTTCCAGGATTTGCAATTACACTCTTTGTTGACTGCTTACTGTGTGTTTATTGTTTCTTTTAGAGGAACACACAAGTCTCACATTTCTGGTGTAAATGGCAAATGTACAATTGTGTGATTTTGATTAAAAGAAAGGCAATGTAAAATCAACTGTGCAGCAAATTAACAAATCCAGATCATTGTGCCCTGCTCCTCCTAAATGAACCAATAAGTAGATCGGATCAGTGAGAAGGAACCACTTGCCTCTGGCTACACTTGACTAAACCAGGGGAAACATTAGGATTTACGAGAGAGTAATAAATGTCTGTTTTGTAATGGATTGTGCTGCATGTGATATGACATTTGGGGCATACATAAACATTATAGATACAACTCCTGTAGTCAAATATTATCATGTAATAGTGCAAAAGACTTGAGAGTGCACACATACTAAGTTAAAAGTTGTTTTTATGACCCATCTTACAAACACACAGTTACATAATGCCATAAAAGAGTAATTTATACTTATCTCATAGGGTGCTGTCATTGCAGGATATCACTTCAGGCATTCATGGATGTTTGGAAAACAAACATTAATCTAAAGTTGAACATTAAGTTTCACGCTAGCTTAATGCCCAAATTAGGATGTTGATTTGGGGAATTGAGGAACCTACAAAGTGTAAATTTGACTGCGGCATTTTAAAATTCCTTAGATAAACAACCATTCATTTTTAAACACTTCGTTTTAATCAAAAAGTAATGTGGTTCCCTTAACATACCCAAGGCTTGATCTTTCTTTAAGAATCATATCAGATCATGATATCATTAAGTTTTGAACAGATTTTTGCTTCCAAACTATGTGCTTTATATAGTAAGTTCTTCTCAAGGTGTCCCATGAGAGCATTATAATGTGCTTATCTCAACTTAACAGCAACTTCATGTGACAATGTCTAGCTAGTGATTACTTCATACCCTTAAATTCATAAATTAAGTTCTGAAGATTATGTTGGTGCTTCAAATCTCAATGATAATGAATTTATTATTAGCAAACTCTTTGCTTCCTCCGATTGCAGCTTGTATACATAATGTTACCTTTTGAACTGCCCAAAGGGGTGTGTGTGTGTGTGTGTGTGTTTTTTTTTTTTTTTTTATCTGATCAGCTTCTAAGTCTTCTGATGACACCAGAATCAAAGCTCTCATGGCGCTCCAGAACACAAGAGAACCTATCGCTTCATCTTCTGGGTGACTGACATTGCCGCTGGTTATTGTCATGTGACCAATGATCCTCGACATATGTTCTGTGATTGCCATCAGAGCCACATCTGCAATACACTGAATTATTCTTTCTCAAAATCCTGACACAATGTTATGTGATGTCAAGTCAAAGGTGATGCTGTTGAAGCCAAGCTTAAAAGAGATAGTTCACTTTGAAAAAAAATGTTTTGGTATGTTTTAGCTTACCTCAAGGGAATCCAAGATGTAGGTATCTTTGTTTCCGCAGTTGTTTTAATGTTGATATTTTTAGGTCAAAGTCTGTCAGTCCTACAATGCAGGTCTATGGTCACCACCTCACAGAGAAGTCCAAATGAAACATGATTTAATGACTCGTAAATGTAAGTACACACTGATGGCCTAAGACACGAAACGAGCGGTTTGTGTGAGAAAACGAACAGAATTTATCTCTAAAAGCGTTTTTACCTCTTGTAACCACAGCCACGTCCAAGTGATCTGAGGTCGCGGGCGCTTTGGTCTCCGATTTCAAACACATTGACAGAGATAAGGCACAAGACACAGTTGAAAGTAATCAAACACTGTGTAACTAAGGAAAACGTGAAGACAAATACAACCAAATTCATTTACTCAAAGGATACATTAAAACACACTGCTCATTCATGAATAAACCTGTGAATGTCTTTATAAGTGAGTAATTGATTAATTTACTCAACCAATTAATTAAACACTGATTCATTATTGAAGTAAACAAGTGAATGTCTTTATGAGTGAGTCACTGATTAATGTTCTTAACCAAGTCATTCAAGCTCTTATTTATTAGGCACTACCATCTGTTTTGGCTTTGTCAACTATTTCCATTGGTGGGGGGAAACGATAGACAAAGTACCTGCCAATATTGTGTCTAAAATGTAAGTTAATCAATGCAAACTCAATCTTGCATTTGGTGAAAATTTGGCTCTCCTGCTCATGTAGAAATGCGTAATATATAGTGATATGCAACATGCTGTTTAGAGCTTAACAAAACAACAACAAACATGAAGTGAGAGATTAATTAGGGTGACCAACTGTCCTGTTTTCATATAACAATATAACCATTTTCTATCCATACAGAGGAGGCATAACCTACTTTAAATGTATTGAAATTAATAAGGTATCTTTGAGTAAATTCGAGTATCATTTGAGTAGGCCCATCTGTTTACCGGGCCGAGTGTCCTGGTTTTTGGTAATCAAAATATATTCACCCTAGATTAATGCCTTCTGTTTGAATCTCTGCTGACCCAATAAAACAAATGTGTATTTTAAAGAAGGAGTGATCTCTCTGGGGCTCTAGCTTCAATCTTCATCTCTCTTAACTCACATTTATCCAAAATTGATGCATTTATTATTCAGCTAAAAGAAGTAATTTCATTTAAATTAAACATGGTAGCAAAATCCTCATTTGAAACCAGTTCAAATTAATCTTCTCCATGGGAAGGGTCACCTTAACCTTTGATTTGTTGTATAATGAATGGAAAGGTTTAATTTGTTTTGTAATGTGCTGCCAATGCAGTAATTGAGTTAGTGTTTGTTAGTATGTCCAGAAATGAATAAGAGATTTTAATGATAACAAACTGATTTGTGAGATAGGCCTTGTCTTACTGAGACACACTATTAGCATGTAAGAGTTTTGAAAAGGCAGAAGTTTTTTTTTTCTTTCTTTCTGTCTTTCTTAGCATTTTATATTTAAATGTGTCTTGTATCAGTAAATGACAGCCTAAATGAGACATTTCAACAAGTCTCTTTAAAAAACGATTTTTATTGTTAGCTGTGGGTGAAATAGTTCCTGTATCTCAAAGAGTGAAGCATTGTAAGAGTACGTTTATACGACAATGATGTACAAAAACTGAAGAAAAAAAAAAGTTTTATCCTTTGCATTTTTCATGTACGGACAACAGCGTTGTCAAAATTATCCGCGATCACACGGATCCGCGAAAAGCAACAAAAAAAACACTGTAACCTTGCACTAGCATGCCAGGCCAGTAGTTGGCGATATCACTTTGTAAAGAAATACAATGCACCTATATATACTGAATCCGTAATATGCATTCGCATGACGCCACCGTTTTTCATTTGCATTTTTGCGGTAAGGTTATAAGGGTATAAGAGACGATAAGGCTGTTTTCAAAAACTTTGAACCTGTTTTCCGAAGTTTGCGTTTTCAGGCCCCCAAGAGACACCAGTTGTGTAAATGAACAGCCAAAACACATAACAAGTTTTCAGTTTTCAGATGAAACGGTGTCTATGCCACTTTGTATGACAAAATACATTTGTATGTATTCGCAGACCGGAGTGTCTGTGCCTTCAGATCACTTGGACGTGACTGTGATTACAAGTGGTAAAAACGATATAAATACTTTTCGTTTTCTCACACAAACCGCTCGTTTTGTGTCTTAGGCCATCAATGTGTACTTGCATTTACGAGTTATTAAATCATGTTTAATTTGGACTTCTCTGTGCATGCTCTTTGAGGTGGTGACCATAGACCTCCAAGCTAAAACATCAAAAAATAATTTCAAAGTGAACTATCCCTTTAATGCAGAGTTCCTTGTTTTTTGTACTGTACATGCAGAGATTCTGAGAAAAACATTTTCATTCGTGTATCTCTGAAAAAGCTCCCAGATAGTCCCGCCCCAAATTAATGCCTTTGGTTGAGAAAAGAATACACATTGTCAAAATAATAAAGTTTTTTTTTTTTTTCCAATAAAGTTTATTGGACTGTTTTCAAGAAAATATTTTTTAGTCAAACATCAAAATCTCTCTGCCATAAGTTAGTTTCTGAAATTCTGTTATGACTGACTCTTTTCAAATTAGCAACAAATTCTAATGTGCAAAACTTTTTTTTTCCCAGTTCAGCGCTATTATATTTAGAGTATTATGATTTTTAGCATAATTTCACAGGATGCTTGTGATAGTGCATTGTTCCAAAGGTAGTTACAAAATTATTTGAGTTCTAGTGTGTAATTTTGTCTATTCTCAAGATAATTAGGCAGTGAGAAAATTGATGTCCAGCCAGCATGTTAATGTTAATTATATACATTGGTGAGCAAAGACAAAAATGAAAACCCACAGAGAATAAAAAGAGAGTAATCTTTCATTTTGGTGCTCATGGATTTATATTCAGCACTTAACAGACAATAGAAAGTAAATTAAAGTAAAAAAAAAAAAAAAAAAGAGTTGAATTGTCCAAACCAATCAAATGCCTGTTATGGTATTGGATCACTAGATTGGATTACCATCTTGACCCGTCTCACACAGTCACTTCACTTTCTTTTATCCTAAACCATCCACATGTAAATATAAACAATAAGGCTTATATATATATATATATATATTAGGGCTGTGCAAAAATTAATTGCGATTAATTGCATCCAAAATAAAAGTCTGTGTTTATATGTATGTATTTATATATATATATATATATATATATATATATATATATTTGTGTGTGTGTGTGTGTGTGTATAATATATTATATTGTTTAAAAGCATTGCCTAAATGTGCTAATGGAACTTATACACTTTTCACTAGGCATTGTTTTGTTGAAGCTATTTTGCACTGCAGGTAGAACAATATGCAGAGATTAATAAGCCATGAAAACAAAGGCGGATAAAACTAAGCGGCCATTATGTGCCTTTTTTTCATACAAATGTGTTTGCCGTCATCTCTCTTTTCTCTGCTTTTAAAGCTGCTGGTGCACAATGCAATCCAGCCCCCAATGCAAAATGCATTAAAAAAATAGGGAACTTATTATTTAAAAAAAAAAGAAAATAGAGTAAGAATCAAAATTTGCTCTTTTTCCCCATCTTTTCTCCAGCCTGGAATGGAGTCCAGCCAACACAATTACAATAGAATAAGGCCATACCTGATGTGGGCGCTACTGAGAGTGTACTTAAAATAGATTACTTTGGGAGCCTGGGCAGCCGATCAATAGGGATGTTGATTACAATAAGCCCCCAGACACTCAGACCACACATTATTTATCCTCTGTGTCTGCTTAAAAAGAATTAGAAATCTATGGTGCATACAGCCCATTAATGCATCTTATCCTTTTGTGAAAAAAGCGAGGGGGATAAAAAGGGAAATTCTTCCTGAGCTTTTGAGCAAATTAAATTTCTTTTGATGTGTATTAAAAGACTACATGCAATGCAATAACGATGGCCTCCTGTCAAGTTCATTTAAGAACATCAACGAGATTTACCATATTCAGGAATAGTCTATTGTCAATATGTCTTGGTAATAAGATCAATATTAGAAAGTACTATGGCCAAGGACAGAAGCTTGGACCAAAATGAAATGAAATTAGGGATGCATGATATGAAAATTATGGAAGATATGGGTTCGGGTTTAACCCTAATACTCAATGATTATTTTATTTTACGGCTGATGACTAATAAATTGTCAGTTTTTAAATTCTATACTAAAAACTCAAATCAATAATTTAAAATGTCACGGCAGACTCCAGATATCACTGCATTACACGGGGTGGTGATGGTGCAGTGGATAAGACACATGCCTTTGTTGTGAGAGACCCGGGTTCGAATCCACTGTGAGACACCAATGTGTCCCTGAGCAAGACACTTGACCTCTAGTTGCTCCAAAGGCGTGCGACCTCTGACATATATAACAATTGTAAGCCGCTTTGGATAAAAGCGTCAGCTAAATTAATACATGTAAATGTAAATTACAATGTACACTCACCCAAACGATTATAAGGAACACCAGAACTGCCTTAATTCTACGTGGAAACCAAGAAAACCTTTTTGAACCTTGACATGAACCTTTTTCATGTCATTTCAAGTCCCTGTGCATTCAAATAAAAAAAAAAAATGTTCCCACGGCTGACCTGAAAAATTAACTTAGATCAGATTTGGAGAGAGAGAGAAAAGGTATAACCTATCAACATGTTATGTTAAAGGGATACTCCACTTTTTTTTTGGAAATAGGCTCATTTTACCACTCCCCCAGAGTTAAACAGTTGAGTTTTACCATTTTCAAATCCGTTCAGCCGAATATCAGCAACCAGATATTTTCTCATTGACTTCCATAGTAGGAAAAATATATACTATGGAAGTCAATGAGACCAGAAACTGTCTGGTTACTGATATTCTTCTAAATATCAAAAAATCGTCTGAATACATTAAAAAACGGTAAAACCCAATTGTTTAACTCCGGGGGTGTGGTAAAATGAGCCTATTTCCAAAAAAAGTGGAGTATCCCTTTAAGAGGTTTTGTTTAGTTAATTTAGTTTAGTTGTTCAGCTAATAAGACCATTTTGGTTAAAACTGGTGGACAACCTTTGTTAAGCGGGTGAGGACCTGGTCAGACACCAATTCAAACCAAGGTGGCTTGGAATCCAAAAGAAGTGTATTTTCATCAACTGCTACTAGTATTAATTTTCTTCCGAGTGAGCAATCGTGAGAGAATGTCAAGCAGGACTGTATAAACTCAATGAGCAGTAGAGTTAATATCACGTTTTATTATATGATCTGACATTTATCTAAAGCTTTCAAAGTTAAGGCTGACCAACTTTTGACCTAAATGTCAAAAATATCTTAGACCTAGGGAATAAGATAGACTTTCCCATTATTCTTCTGTTTCCTTATAATCTCTTTCCTACGCATCATCTTAAATGTCAGTACTCTGGCAGCAAAACATTTCCTTTTGCAAGAACAATAAAATGAGTATCAATAATTCTAGATCTGGTTTACGGGTGAATAAATAGGAGAACGAGAGTGAATAAATTGATTGAGTACTGAGGTATCAATGTATTTATTTAAAATGTTACCTATGTGATATCTTTGAAACCTTAATATTCAAATCATAGAATAACACAATTGCGACATTTATTCTCCTCATTAAGTTCCATGTAAAGCATGTGGGGAAATGCCCAGTTTCAGACTTTAATAGAAATGTGAAATTGTGAATTAAAGCAAGTGCAAAAAGAGAAGTACGGAAGCCCTCAGCCGCACGTAAAATCAAACAAACAAACAAACAAAAAAAAAAAACGTAAAAACAAGTCTAATATTTCGAGAATGAAGTTGAAATATTTCGAGAATAAAGTTGAAGTTTGTGAAACAATTTTTTTTGCTCCTGTTGAAGCTATAAATCAACCTTGTTTAAAGAAAAAATATGTTTTATCCGCGATCTTATGAAAAAAAAAGCTACACTACGCGTAGTAGCAACGTCTGCTGATTGGTCCAACTCGCTATTACCATAGAAACATTTATCTATAACATTTATGGCGAACGGCTATAGCTACCCGCGGCTTTTGTTTTAGTGTACCGGGTTGCTCTGCATCAGGACGTAGACAACCATAACTCAGCTTTCACACGTTCCCTCTTGAGAGTTTTCATTTACCATCCGAACCACATCGTCATATGTGACTTCAGGCAGGTTGTGGAGAGATTTGGTCCAGCGGTATCTATCAGACTCTACTATTGTAAAAAGCTAACCGGAAGAGCCGTATTCCTACTAAAAGACGTACTTCCAGTCTTGAAGTACCATGTGATCTCACGTGACTGACAGAAGATTTTGAGAGCACACAAATAAAAAACATAATGATTTATAATACATACTGCAATATTCCATTAAAAAATTGACACAGGAATTGACATTTGATGTCATGGTTACTTTAGGTGTGTGTTATAACCTTAAAGGGATACTCCACTTTTTTGGAAATAGGCTCATTTTACAACTCCCCCAGAGTTAAACAGTTGAGTTTTACCGTTTTTAAATGTATTCAGCCAATTTTTTTTTGATATTTAGAAGAATATCAGTAACCAGACAGTTTCTGGTCTCATTGACTTCCATAGTATATTTTTTTCCTACTATGGAAGTCAATGAGACCAGAAACTGTCTGGTTACTGATATTCTTCTAAATATCAGAAAATTGGCTGAATGGATTTGAAAACGGTAAAACTCAACTGTTTAACTCTGGGGGAGTTGTAAAATGAGCCTATTTCCAAAAAAAGTGGAGTATCTCTTTAACCGGCTTGAGACTATACCAACTATTAGACTTGATTGGGTCATGGAGCATGGTTAACTTGAAATACTCAAAGATAAAGTGGCACAAATCAGTTTGTGGTCTGTCTCTTAAATTCTCTCTAATAGCTCCTCTAGCTACTGAATCGCAGCCAATGACAGCAGGTGATTGGAACCCCAAGACGTCCAATTATTTTGTAACCCAAGTTTCTATAAAAGTCTTCAAAGTGCAATGAGTCTAAGTGCTTAAATAGATCTAAGTAATACAATGTAGAAACATGTCTTAGGGAACTAAACTTTCAGAATAAACATGCAATCCACTTCTAGCTTCCAAATTGTTTTGGGTAAATGTTCAGTCTAGTTTAGGTGTGTTACTGTCCATCTTGTCGATTATACTGTTCTGTTCTGTGATCAAATAGTAGAATAAGAAACACCATTGGCATGGTGGTCATGGGTTAAATTCCAGGAGAACACACAATGTGCAAAGCGTCTGCAATGTCAACGTTTAGTCTTACTCTATATGACATCAATGACAACAAACTTGAGCTGTAGTGAATCTCATCATTAGAGCTCTTCAAATGAACAGATGGGTCAAGAATCGTGTTGCATCGTTGAAATATGTGTCTCGGTCAAAGAGTAAATGAGAGCCGATATAGATGAGCCACATTAATTCTAATTACATGTGGACAGTGAGCTGTTTGTGATTCAGGTCTTTGAAATATTAACACCCTCTAAATAGTGAAATATCATTCGAGATGAAATGCACTTTGATTGCCTGTGTAATTATGACTCGTTTGGATGATGCATTGTAGTGTGAACAAACGGTGAAAATTAGTTGTGTGGAAATGAGACTCCAAGCAAAGGGAGGCCAAGCTAACAAAATGGCTGTCAGGGACATCGGGATATTTCCACAACTGCTGTCATAAGGTCAGTGATGCATGTTAAACTGTCTCAAGAGCTGGAGGCACAACTCATTTTATTATCCTGTTCCCTGTGACTGTATATGGGTTAACCCAAAAGTAATTCACAACGTTATTTTCCTTCACATCCGCTTGTGAAACAAACACGGGAAACGCACACACAAACTCTTTAAACTTCAAAATCTCTCTTGCAAGTTTTCAGAATACTTAACACTTAACAGAATGCAAACCAAATTTTGTATTCTGTTATTGTAATTTTGCTGCTTTTTTAAGCTGAATTATCCAGTAATAGTTACGTTACGTTGTTACAGTGTAGTTGACTGACTGTGCTTTTAACTTTTGACAATGTGACTGAAGTTTTTTTTTTAATATGTGACAGTTTTAGCAATGAGACAGATCTCTCCTCGGCCTGTTATATTGAAAATGTATGTTTTACACTTTGCAGTATGATGTTATCCATTGCTAAATTATGGCTCATCATAGACTAGCTAACCACAAAGCTAGCTAATGCAACTGTCATCAGTCTGTTCTGTTGTGACAATAAAAGAAACAAGTTTCTTTTTAAAATGCATTATATTATTTTAGTTTAAACTCATAAATAACTACAAATAACTAATGTTAGGAAAATCTGTTAATGTTTTTAAGCTCGTTTCTGATTTTTTTTTAAATATCGGCCGATATATCGGAATATCGGATTTTAAAACCAACAAATATTTGTATCAGTATCGGCCTTCAAAATCCTTTATCGGTCGGGCTCTAATATTTAATCATTCATAATTGGAAATAATTACAAAAGAGTAGCTAATTAGAGGTACATGCCACAAAATATGCGGTAACGCTTCCTTTTACGGTCCAGTTACCCATGTAAATACTATGTACTTATTTTAGTAACTACAATTACTGGGTAATAACTAGTACTAACCCTGAACCTACCCCTAAACCTACCCCTGTTCCATGTACTTACCTTATATTAGCCAGTACTTTCTAGGTAAGTACACTGTAAGTACTGTACTGTAAAAGGAAGCGTTACCAAATATGCTTAATTATGATCATGTGTTGTGCAAGTACTCTTTTATACAAAAACGGGGGAAAAAATAACTGACTGGTTTGAACGATTCTTTTGCATTGACTAGAATTTCTTGCACAGATTGACGCTTTCAAACCAAATGGACATCACTCTTTACACCTATTACCTTTACTCTTTTCTCACATGGTGTTCTTCCCTTAAGGCTGAATGAATGATTCTGACAGTAAGATGAGATTTATAGAACATGCTTCAGAATTTGATGAATGACAAGAGAGTGCCTGAGACCCATGGAAATCCTGCCTTATCTAGAATGGATGGAATTTCTTCCATCTATCATAAATGCATGGGAAATGTTTAAAATAAAAATGAGATCCACCACAATCAAGCCTTTTCATTTGTATAGGCTGAAGATAATCTATGAAGTGGCTCAGATATCCCTCAGAATTTCACGACAAGACATCGATAGTCCTTTCTTCTCCCAAAAGTGTCCGGTATTATCCATATTGTATCGCCTGCATTCATCACATCTTCAAGTGGTTATCGCATCAGTAATCCTGCTTCATGACAACGATATATCTTATGAACTACTCCAGATGCAAATATGACTCCTGGAGACGTAAAATGGAGAATGGTGTTGAAGGAATTGTGCCTGAGATTGACACGTGGGCTCATCCGTTCACGTCTTACGAGGGAGCAATTGTGTTAAGTGTGCCTCAGTGTCACATTCAGATTCAAATATTGCTCCCGAAAAGTACTTTCAAGATCATAAAATGAATAATATCGTACATTGATCGTACTTTATTGACTCCTGTGACCATTTTTGATAATGGCATTGTCACGTTACTGTAGCTCAAGAAAGCATTTTAAGGCGTGAAGGGTTTTCTGTTCCAAAAAGTTAAAAAGCAAAATTATTTAAGGCTGTACAGTTCTGTACTAAGATTTTAGGTTTTATTCACTTAGCTAGTTAGTTATTAATTAAAATGAAAT
The DNA here is from genome assembly GCF_016745375.1 of Pimephales promelas. The sequence goes on from NW_024121532.1 coordinate 4,536,966, forward strand.
TGATACCAAATTCAAAGTAAATTGATACTTTGATTTAGCTAGGATGATGAATCAAAATTGACAGTAAAGATATTTACATAGTTGCACTGTTTTACAGTGTCCTTTTTATGCATTTTAAATAACTGCTATGCATAACTACATGCAATTAACCCTAAACCCAACCCGGATCCTAAACCTAACCATATAGTATGTAAATGAAGTTAATTAGACTTAGTACTTAAATGTATAATTACACCATAATATGTCCACCTTAAAATAAAGGAGAAGCAAAATCGGTTTACAATAAATGCTGTTCTTTAGAATTCTTAAGATTATTTCTATTCATCAAATTAAAGGTTTCCACCATATATTAAAGGAGTAGTTCACTTTAAAAAAAAAATGCTGATAATTTATGATCGAAATTATTATTTATTTTATTTTTTTTTTTTATTTTTTTTTATTTTTTTCTTTTATTCTTTTATTTATTTATTGCTCGTACAACATGCTCAGTTCCTGGACGCTGGGCGGCTACACACAGAAGGGGATGTGAGGTGAATTTCAATGACTTTTAAATGGTCTGAATATACCCAGAAAAAAAGAAAATGTACTGAAACAGCCTTCACGCCACGAAAGCACCTACAGAATTTCCTAAAAAGCTGCTTTTTTATTTTTCCAAACTAAAATATAACTTTTTTTTTGTGACAGAATGATGAAACTCCATGCAAATGCTGGTGTAAAAAAAAAGAAAAAAGAAAGTTCATTCAACAATACGGCAGCTCATTCATCTGAAGATAACATTAAAAATGGGTGAAAGAGCTGTTGGTCAAAAAGATAGAGAACATGACATACTGTAATACAAGTGATTTTTCAGAGAATATCAGTGCATGATTGAGAGCTTGATTTGTGGTTTTCAGAAACACATTTCTTGTGTGTGTGTGTGTGATCTCCAACTCCTGAATGTTGTGATGGAAACCACAGTATCCTGGGGTGCTCAGGAAGTGTCCTGTCAAATTAGTCACACACATCACACTTAGAGACAGGTGTAGCTGAACACTAGACTTCAGCATGCACCGAGAGTAGCTCTATCACGACAGCCTAATAGCCTCTCTCTCTCCTTTGGTAAATGATCCAGCAGCACTATCAGCATACCTTCACCTTGCCAGGAGGAAAAGAGTTTCATCATTCAAGACTAAAGTAATACACGGATGAATCTTTAAGCTTGTGCGTGTGTGGACTCGAACATGTCTGCACCTTTATGGTTTTGCTAACCAGTCAAGTCAGTATGTCATTGTCAAATGGTTACTTCCACAGTCTTTAGTTAAACATAACTCAATCCTTTTACTAAAATTCAAGTATAAAATGTCTTTATCCAGTTTACAACTTATTCCTGCCAATAACTGCCCACTTTCTGTAGACTGGATCTCACAGTGGAACTTTATATTTCTAAATGTGACGATTTCTTTTTTTCTAAACTTCCATATTAAAGCCAGCCAAAAAGTTTGGAGAAGTCATTTTCTGCCAGCTCTTGGAAGTTTTGCGATATGCATTAGATGATATGGTAACCCAATGTCAATGTGCGTGCCTCTTGTGGCTTAATGTTGTTAAAATACCGCAGCTGCAACAGAAAAATGATAGGTGAGCGTCATTTCTTCAGTACAACATGCCCCTGGAACCTTTGTTGATCCTGGAACAGCATCCCAATAAACCAATCAGAAGTTTAAAGTTTATGTCAAGTTTAGGCTTACAACAAGAGTTGGTTCTGTGTTATTCACCCATTCGTTATACATAAAACTAATTAAATAATTAAAAGCAATGCATTCTCATCCTATGACGTCATCTAACTGACACTTTTGACCATGCGTCTAAATCCGACGCACATGGCAACCTTTAGCGTCAGTTAGATGACGCTCATCCTAATGGTGCGTTCACACCGGACACGAATAGCGCGTCAGGCGTGAATGATTTCAATGTTAAGTCAATAAAAAATTCATGCGGCACAAATGAGGCGTAGAATGCGCCAGATGTGAATACGCGCGAATGCGCCAGATGTGAATACGCGCGAATTTAGCGCCTGGCGCGTTAAGCGTGAATGATTTAGTTAGTGCTGTTTTTGCATTCACGCGTTTGACACGAATTCACGTCTGCCGCCCGAGTTGAAAAATCTGAACTTTGGCATCAATTTGCGCCGCGTTAACCAATCAGGAGCTTAGCTGCTTGCTCATATGGTGAAGGATCTGGACGCTTCAATAAATTATTTAGTAATATGACTAATTTCCTGGTGTGGTTCTAATGTACAACAAAGCAAATATTTTATCACTTAAAACTTGATACTTATTGAATGTTATTCATTCCATATCTAGATTATATAAAATATTATTATGATGTACAGACAACCAAAATACATGTGCATAAGTTCGTGTTTGGACGTGAGAGAGAAATAAATCACAGGGCATGTTAATAACTTTGGGAGGCTGGCTCTATTTATCATCAAAACAAATGATAGATTAGATGAATGAGGGCAAGGGTTATAGGTGAAACTATCAAAAAGGTGAAACTAGCAAAAGGTGAAACTCGCCAAACAGTTCGCCTCTGAAGGGTCCGGTGGACACAAATACGGCGACGATGATCCCCACACCACTGTTCTGCTCTCCAGAGCAAATACAGAGCGTTAACTCTTGATGAATGCGCAATCAACATAAAAAAGATGCCCGCTAAAGGGTTTCGATTCTGACGCGCGTAAATTTGCGCTTTAAAATTTTTGTTTTACGCGCGTCAGAATCGAAACCCTTTAGCGGCCATCTTTTTTTATGTTGATTGAGCATTCATCAAGAGTCAACAAAAATTGTGAAGCGCAAATTTACGCGCGTCAAGAGTGATTTAACACAAAGTGGTCAAGCGTCAAACTACACGTGGTAGACGCGAATTTGACGCGCTATTCGCGTCCGGTGTGAACGCACAGTAAGGCGTCATCTAACTGACGCTTTTGATAACGCATCTAAATCCGACGCACATGGCAACATTTAGCGTCAGTTAGATAACGCGGGTAGGTTTAGGTCCGGGGTAGGGTTAGGGTTAGACCACTAGGAGGCATCTTATATGTGTGTCGGATGGTGACGCATACATGGTCAAAAGCGTCAGTTAAAGAATGGGCTGTTAAAAGTGGAAAATTTGACCTAATATTTGTGAGTGCTATGCTAAAACATATGCCAAAGTTTATTTAACCCTTATGCTGCATTAGGGACATTTTTGGTCTTTTGCAGTTTAATTTCTTTGACCATTTTGGCTGTTTTAATGCAAATGGTATGAAATTTGGCAAAATTGTGACTTTTTGGATACATGTAAAAAATGTGATCCCATTTTGCAAAATATGTATAACACACACTGTGTAGATCAAATAGTAACACTCAGCACCATAAAGACCAAAAATGGCCCATTGAAACCCATTAAAACGTTGTTTAAATCTGAGGCTGTCAGTAATACATGAAACATGATTTTTGCACAAACATCCTTTCATTTTGAAGCAAAAGCATTATATTTGCATTATATAGTGTATTCCACCAGATGACGTCACTACATATTTATTCCCTATGGGTGGAAATGCACCTTATTTTAGGCAATAGGCAATGTTTAATAGGTGGCCATTTTTGGTCTCTAACGCGCTAAGTGGGATTTTTTGCAAAGTGGGACTGTGATAATCCAAATCTAAAGTTTTCTCTTTGCATTTAGTTTATTGAAAATAATTGAATTTTTGTGTTTTTTCCTCTTATACAAATCGATTGTTTCGCAAACAAAACTGGTAATTAAAGGGTTAAAATCCTGAATTTGAATACATTTTTGGTAGTTATGATGAGGACTGATGCTGGTTAAAAGATTTAACTTGGTAAAAGTGGAAAATATTTTAGGCAATGTTTAATATGTGGCCATTTTTGGTCCTTAATGCACTCAACGGTGTTAAAAATCTAATGCAGCACAAGGGTTAAATAAATTTGTAGAACACTGAAAATCAGTCTTATTTAGACCGCAAGGCAGCTCACTATGTTTTGGGACAGAGTCATTGTGGAATTCATACATCATTGTATTGATATCCTGCTTTCCAATCTCATCCCTCTCCTTTAAAGAAAATATCCTCCATTTTCAATAAAGCATTTCGTTTTCACTTTTCTTGATTTACCTTCTTGACTATGTAGTGCTGATCATGACATTTGCAGCATACTGATTTATCACAGCAGCTCTGGTGACAAGGAAGCAGCTCAGGTACATGAACGGTTGGTTTCACTTGTCAGTGTGTCTAGTGACAGCGTATTGTGTGAAGGTGTAGCTGTGACGGCAGCTCATGTCTCTGGGAGACTTTAGAGCCTTAGACATGTCCATGCACTATATCATCCTTTCCCCATGTACAGATTCTTGTCACTCCTACTAAAAGTCAAGTCACCTTTATTTATGTACTGCTTTATACAATATTGTTTCGAAGCAGCTTTAGGGATGAACAGGGAAAATAATTAGTTAATGATGCAAACAGAGAGTCTAAAAAGAAAAGAATGTCATTGTAAAGCTGAGTTCAGTGTTGATTAATTTCCATTAAATAACTAATCAAGTATGAAATTAGTTCAACTCGGCTTTGTCGATAGAAGTGATTTCAACATCCAGCTCATTTCGATAATGTCAATAACAGTCAAATCAATAATATTGCTGAATATTATGTGTCCTCAACTCAGCTTGCCAGAGTGGCAAGGAACCAAAATTCCATTGGTGGCAGAAATGGAGAAAAAAAAAACCTTGGGAGAAAGCAGGCTCAGTCGGGGGACTAGTCCTACTCTGGCCACGGTGTTGTTATGATTCCCGGCTGCATCACCATTCGTGTTGTGGATTGGTATCATTCAGAATAATTCATCCAGATCCTTCTGCTTGAAGATTGGAATACATCATGCATACGGCATATGAAAGGTAAGAGTCGAAACAGGCCATAGGGGTCTGTGCATAGGACTAGTCAGGTTTTGTGGTCTTTGCTGATGTTCCTTTCACCTTTCATATCTGATGCATTCCTATTTGTTTGACTAATATGGGTTTGTTAGTTTCTGAAAAGTGTTTTAAAGCAGTTTAAAGCTCAGTAAACCGAGGAGGACAGAACCTCCCGTAGAACCACTGCCGGAAAATACAGTTTAAGCTGGTATTTTTTATTTTTTTGGGAATATGGATTAATTTCAAGGTTGTCTAAAGCCTAGTTCACACTATATGATTTTAAGGCCGATTTAAGCCCGATTTGCAAATCGTTGAGCTCGCCGACAGGTCAGGATGTGCAAAACGCAGAGGATTAGCGAGCCAGACTGATCTCATGAAGCAGCGTGTGTATGACACGCCAATTCGTATTTCCACTTTTGGCGTGCTATCAAGACGCATAATCGCTTTTCAGCGTGTTTGTGAACGCGGTTGACTTAACGTTATTACTGTATATATAAATATATGACTTACCTCAAACCCATCCCTAAACCTAACTGTCACTGGGGTTAATGGCATTTATGACTGTTCCCTTACCATCCTAGGAAAAAGAAATATCGCTCCCCAGATGTAGATGTACATTCTGCTTCGTTTCGCGCGGACATTTGACGGCGTGTACAGACACGCGGAATCACTCGGACGTTAATGGCGTAGACATACACGCATACACGTGGATACACGCGGATAGCTCAAAATGCGTAGAGAACACGCCACTTGACTCGAAAGAGTAAAGGCAATCAGAGTAAGGCATGGAATGATGTAACGGGGTAAATCTTATTTTTTAATTTTTTGCATTTTTTTCTCAGAGCAAATCATCGCGCAAACAGTTTGCAGCACTAGTTTCTGTCTGACGTCCATATTCACATGTTGTGTTCTCGGTCTTCTTCGCTGGGTATTGGCGCGTGTGCTGTTTCGCGTCATTTCCGGTTCGTTTTATCATGTGATTTTTCGTAACAAAACGTGGTTTGTAGACAAGATAGAATCGTTGGGTGGTTTACTTAAATAATAGTTCATTTAAATATTAAAATTAAAATTCCCTCGAGTTGTTTCAAACCTGTATGAATTTCTATATTTTGCTGAACACAAAAGAAGATCGCCTTGCTCTGTTCTGTGATGAGCGTTCATGACTCTCCTGTTCGAACTCGTTCATCAAAATGAACAAATCTTTTTTCGAGTCTTGACACGAAGGGTCCCATCCAAAAGAAGATATTTTGAAGAATGTCAGTTACCAGACAGTTGAGGGGCCTCATTGACTTCCATTGTATTTTTTTTTTCCTACTATGGAATTCAATGGGGTACATCAACTGTGTGGTTACCGACAAGAACAGCAAGTGGTAAAATTGTCTTAATTGATTTTTTTTTTTCAACATGCTCCCCCATATGTGACTAATAACATGATTTTATTGTGTGTGTGTGTTAATAATGGAGTGTAGAAGGAGCTAATACAAAGTATTACTTAAAGCATCTTAAACAGATGAATTAGTCCACAATCTCAAGGCAAAATGAATGGATTGTTGTGCTGTGAACTGTGGTGGCCTGCCCGACTGACCCATATCAGCCAATCCAAACAATGGCTGGCTGACCCAGCAGCAAATTCACACCATATTGTCGTCCCCTGTGAACACATGTCCACAATTAAGTTCTTCCGGCTGAATCGTCCGGTTTTCATTGACTCATGTGATTGTCTTTAGACACAACCAAAATAAAAGTAACAGCTATTCAGTAGAACCTTGCTCACAAGGACCTTTAAGGGTATCATCTCTGAATCTTAAATGTCCTGCCCAGTGACGGCTGGTGCTCGCTGTGCTGTCCTTTACAGTGGCTGGCAGTAGACCTCCCTCTTTGTTAAATGGAGGTGTCCAGCTAGATGTGATGTCCCATTCATCAGCCCCAGCACAGCCAGGTTTGATAAATGACCTGGAGGCTTTCTGACTCACACACATGTGTACAGCCATTTTGGCAGCCCAGAGTAAGAGTCCTGTTATGCTCGTTTCAGACATCCCAAAATAGACTACAGGTAATTCAGAACAAATATGAGGATTATGGGGAAGTGAATGGATTGCTTCTAAAGCTGTACAATTCCATACTTTAATTCACAATAAAATACTTATGTTTTTGTAGAAATATTTTAATAATAACACCTAGGGCTGCTTTTCTCAGCCTTGAGCATTGAACCAACTGGCACCAATGGTCTCTACGGTCAATTTAGTTGGTGGTTGTGGAAACAGCCCAGATACTAGTCATGCGCGGGAATCAAGATTTAATACATAATCCTAGCCACCGGTTTCACAGACAAGGCTTAAAGGAGTAGTTCACTTTTTAAAAAAAAAACTTTTGCTGATAATTTACTCACCCCCATGTCATCCAAAATGTCCATGTCTTTCTTTCTTCAGTCGAAAAGAAATTAAGGTTTTTGATGCATTCCAGCATTTTATATATAATGGACTTCAATGGGAACCAAACGGTTCAAGGTCCAAATGAGAGTTTCAGTGCAGCTTCAAAGAGCTTTAAACGACACCAGATGATGAATAAGGGTCTTATCTAGCGAAACGGTCGGTCATTTAAAAAATTTTAAAAAAAAGTTTAAGTTTTATAAGCACAAATGGTCGCCTTGCTCTGTTCTGTGAGCGTTCGTGACTCTCCTGTTCAAACTCGTTCATCAAAATGAACAAATCTTTTTTCCAGTCATGACACGAAAGGTCCTTATTCGTCATCTGGTGTCGTTTAAAGCCCTTTGAAGCTGCACTGAAACTCTCATTTGGACCTTGAACCGTTTGGTTCCCAATGAAGTGCATTATATGGAGAAAATCCTGGAATGTTTTCATCAAAAACCAGAAATTTCATCTTAATTTCTTTTCAACTGAAGAATGTAAGACGTCCACGTCCATCTTAATCCAAGTATGTCTGTGAAACCGGGCCTATATATGTTTTGACAGTCAGCATTTGTCTTTGCCAGTATGCGGTGCTTGACTTGACACATTTGAACTTTGCCTTAAATGCCATCATCGTCCAGTGAACCTGACCTTGGTTTGTGTGGTATTTGAACTTACAAACTGGAAGGCTGATAGAGTAAAGGGTAAGATAAGATTGCGTGCCAGCAAACTTTGCAAATATTTTCTACTGCAAATACCAGTACATCTGAGATGATCCATGAGCTGTCACTATTGTTTCCTTTACCAAGGTCTTTGGTATCCTCTGAATATGTGTAAAGACATGAAGTATACTATCTAAAATGCTTGATATTTTGATCCATAATGGTACTGCACATTTAAACAACTTTAACAATGAAGACAGGACAAACAGAGGTCAATGTTTAGCTGGTTAGACTCAATTTGACTTCTGTTGGTAAATAATTATGCAGAAAAAAATCCATATATTTGTGCAGAAATCCAAAAACTTACCCACATACAGAACAATTCCCTGAAGTTTCCAGGTGAAATGAACCGGTGAGTAAAATACCTACTTTTATTCCTTTTATTGCATGTTTTTCTAATGAGCCTGGATGAAAAACAATCATAGAATATAGCTACGTGTTAGCATGTTTACTTCTCAAACATAATTCAGAGACGTTAGCATGTCTTTTTGAATGTAATTCACATGAACCTGTTCTCTAGTTGTGTGGGATTTTCTAATTTCTAATTTTCGTGGGAGGGGTGTAACATTGCAGTGAGCTCCAAGCAATTAGCATTAGCTTTTGCTCCTAATTGGACGTGTGTCAGCTAATTATACCTCTGACGCGAGGTCTCCTGGGAGGCTGGGCTGTTAATTTCAATAAGGCTCAACAAGTACCAGCTTCCCTCTGATGGTTGTATTTTAATTAGAAGCAAGTCCTACACTTAGTGCCTGAGCGAGGGACAGAAAATCAAAGACTTGTACGAAGCAATCAGCGACTGCCAGCAGGCCACACACACATCTCCCCATCTTTTTTTTTTCTGACATATCCACTATCAAGAAAAAGAGGTCACTTTGTTTCGACACCATCTCTTCAGAAGAGTACCTTACCAATCTCAATGAGTTCCATGATACTTTATCCTGTAGTTATAAAAACATACCGTATGAAACAATTAGGCTATTCATTTAGTATTGCTAATTATTCCATATGCCCATATTCAATATCATGGCAATGTATCACAATTATTGAGATTTATCAAAAAAAAAAAAAAATTAGATTTTTTTATGAATTAACTAAACATGCTATATGGAAAATGTGGATGTGCCACAGCCTGAGAGACAGCAGGTGAATGTGTGTATTGTGTAGTGCGTTTCCCTACTGTCCACTACAGTGACCCCAAGTAATGTGTGTGTGCGTACGTGTTAAAACACTGTGGTATCAAAAGTTCACATGTGTTCTAATTTGTTACACTGTTTATTTAAGTTATGTTATAATATTTTATTATTTTGAGAAAGTCTTGGATAATTTGAATATTATTTTTTGCCAAAACGGTTTTGAATATTTGAATATTATTTTTAGCCAAAACGGTTTATAAAAACTGATTTTTCCTGCAATGCAAAGTATCTTCTGAGATTTATGGTTCTAATAATAACAGACAGACACTTTTTTTTCCCTGACATGCTGTACAGTATGTGCACATTTGTCTGTGGAAAAATAAAAGTCCTCTCTGAGACTTTGACCTGTCCACTCAACTGTTAATCAGTTTGACAGTCTAGTCTTTTACCACACCATTGGTTCTTCTGGGAAATTCCAAAATGGCCATTTATCTCTTTCTCTGCGCGCCCGCGTGTGTGTGTTAGAAAGACTATAGAAAGAAACTCCTATTCCTCAGGGAAGGAGCCCATCTTTGCTTCTGCCACTTAAGTTCTCTGTACATCAAAGAGGAATGAACCTGTGAACAATGAAAACCAGTTTGTACCTCTTTATTGTCCCTCTTGCCACCATTTTCTTTCATCTCTAGACAATAGTGTGCATCCTTGTCTCTCCTCTCCCATTATTGTAAACTTTCATCCTTTTTTCCTCTCTGTTTTTACCAGTATGACTCAAAAGCAAGTTTATAAACGGGCCCTTTCACACATCTATACACCGCTCTGAGTCCGATTTCTATTGTGTGGTACTCAGCAAAGATTGGCCTTGCCCTTACTTGAGGAAACTTATCAAGGAAGAGGATTGTTTCCTCCTTAAATTATGAAGAACATTATCTCAGATGTTGTGCTGTCAGCTCAATATGTTTTGTAATCGAGTGAATGGGAGTAATCTCATGCAACTGAATAATTTGATCTTTTTCACTTCACTCTCAGAAAAATACAAAAGCTGTCACTGGGGCTGTACCTTTTCAAAAGGTAAACTTTTGTCCATTTTAGGTGCTAATATGTACATTTTAAGTGTTAATATGTCCATTTTAGGTGGTAATATGTACATTTTAGGTGCTAATATGTCCATTTCATGAGCTAATATGTCAATTTTAGGTGTTAATATGTACATTTTAGGTGCTAATATGTCCATTGCATGAGATAATATGTACATTTCAGGTGCTAATATGTACATTTTAGGTCGTAATATGTCAGTTTTAGGTGTTAATATGTACATTTTAGGTGATAATATGTACATTTTAGGTGCTAACATGTAAAATGGTAAATGGACTGCATTTATATAGCGCTTTCATAGACCTAATGGCCACCAAAGCGCTTTACATATTGCCTCGCATTCACCCATTCACACACTCATTCATACACCGACGGCGGTGTCAGCCATACAAGGCGCCATCCAGCTCGTCGGGAGCAGCTGGGGTTAGGTGTCTTGCTCATGGACACCTCGACACTTGGTCAGGTGGAACCGAGGATTGAACCACCAACCTTTCGGTTTGTAGACAACCCACATGAACCACATGTACATTTGAAGTGCTAATATGTACATTTTAGGTGCTAATATGTACCACTAAGGTACCAATATGTAGCCTTTGCATACAAAAGTGTACCTTTTAAAAAGGTACAGCCCCAGTGACAGCTTTTGTACCTTTTTTTTCTGAGAGTGACCTCACTTCAGAGATAAACAGCTGTGTGACATGGACTATCTCGGCCTCATTGAAGTCCAGTCGAGACACTGCGTTCTGGATCATTTGCAGGGGTTTGATTGCAAATGATGGCAGAAGAACGTTGCAGTAGTCCAGCCTAGAAATGACAAGGACTTTTAAATGACATTGAAATGACATTGGACGTTTAAATGAACTAAGAACAGAAAACTGAATTCAGCATCGCATGCTGTCTGAGAGGTGACTTTCTGTGCGCGCGATTCAGACATGCGTCAGTCAAGTAATTATCAAGTGCTTCTGAAGATCTTAGTTCAAGTATTTGATAAGGATTGAAGCTGAAATTTTAATGCCAATATATACGTTGTCATATTCCCCTGCATGGTATGGTAGATTTTTGTAAGAAATTTGAACAGGTCCTCGCCTAGCCTGTGTCCTCCCTAATAATCTTCTGGAGAGAGTGACCCTTCCTTTTTTTTATGAAGACCCTCTGTGACTGTGATAGTGATCCCACACTCTTTGACTTGGAAGACAGTGAGACACAATGGAGAGAAGCGTTAGGAGAATTCCTCTCCACCTCACTAGAAACAGAATGTCAAATAATGGGTCTCTTCAGCAGAGGAAGGGCACTAGAGATCTTATGAGGAAGTGTCTGCAATAGATGCCTCTCCAGTGCTCTGTCAGTGTGACTGTAGAGTAAAAAATGAAAGGGTAGCGCATCTCACGCCCCATTAAATCTTCATTCTCTCTGTGAGACAGGAATAACTCAACAGGGCATGTAAAAATCCTTTAGGTTATTTTCCATTAGTGTGCCGTGAAGTCACTGAATCTTCTATATGTTTTGTATCTTGAGGCTTTTTCTTTATCCTCTAAAATGTCATCACTTGCAAAAACAGTTTTGCCTATAGTACGCTTTGACTGATAACAATAGGCTTTAAAAATAATGTGTGTATGTCTTAAAGGATTAGTTCACTTTTGAAAAAACTTTTGCTGATAAATTACTCACCCCCATGTCATCCAAGATGTCCATGTCTTTCTTTCCTCAGTCGAAAAGAAATTAAGGTTTTTGATGAAAACATTCCAGGATTTTTCTCCTTATAATGGACTTCAATGGGAACCAGGTCCAACCGAGGTCCAAACAACAGTTTCAGATGCAGCTTCAAATGTCTTTAAACGACACCAAACGATGAATAAGGGTCTTATCATGCGAAACGATCGGTTATTTCAAAGCTTATTCCAAAAATGTAACTTTTCTAAGGACAAATGCTAGCCTTGTAATATATTGTGAGGCGCGTTTGCAACGTCACATAATACGTAATTACGTTCAAAAGGTCACGGGCGACGTAGCCGGAAGTACAGAATTAAAATCGTCCGACATCGTTGTTTTTACCTTTTAATTCCTTTTTTTGTAAACGCCGTTTGAGTTAGTTTTCACGTTCAACCTATGCGTTCAACTTGTAAACACTCTGACTCTGTACTTCTGGCTACGTCGCCCATGACCTTTTGAACGTAATTACGTATTACGTGACGTTGCAAACGCGCCTCACAGAATGGAGAAAGGCTAGCATTTGTCCTTAGAAAAGTTACATTTTTGGAATAAGTTTTGAAATAACCGATCGTATCGCATGATAAGACCCTTATTCATCGTCTGGTGTCGTTTAAAGACATTTGAAGCTGCATCTGTAACTGTTATAACTGTCGTTTGGACCTCGGTTGGACCTGGTTCCCATTGAAGTCCATTATAAGGAGAAAAATCCTGGAATGTTTTCATCAAAAACCTTAATTTCTTTTTCGACTGAGGAAAGAAAGACATGGACATCTTGGATGACATGGGGGCGAGTAAAATATCAGCAAAAGTTTTTTCAAAAGTGAACTACTCCTTTAAAGGGGGAATTCACTTAAAAAAAATTAAATTCTATCATTTATTCACGCTCATGTCATTGCAAACACATGAGACTTACTTGCATCTTTAAATCACAAATTAATATAATTTTAAAATTCTCTAAAACTTTGTCTATCAATTAAAGGTCTATTTAATCAACTTTTTTAAGCTTCAAAAATGGACCAAAAAGTCCTTCTAGTTTATAAGTGTCATTCGAACATTTAAGTTTGTGTATCTGAGTAGAGAAACAGCGATATTTCCTGTGAGATTTACTCTAGAGTTGCCTTCAGGCCTCATAATAGCCTGATGCTTCTGTCAAAGTGAAAGACACAGTAACTATGGGAAAGAAAGACCTTGAGCTCCATTCACAATGAAGTAAAAATGGCTGTAAGTCACCTTTTTACTTATAAAGCGCTCAGGTTGAGATTTGGTTCAGGGTGGAAGCACGTACTGCATTAAAACCCAGCAGAAAGCACGTCAGAGAATAACAATAAAAGAAAAGCTGTTCAGAATAACAACTGAACATAACAACCAATTGCAGGTCAAAGGTCACAGCCTTGAGCCACTGCTATCAGAATATGCAACTCTGAGCAGACATGTTGTGTCAACAGGAGCACTTTGAAAGAGTGAATGTGCTGTAGGAATTAATGTACACAACAACATTGTGTTGTATGTCGGCTCTTATTTTATAAAAACATTTGTACATAACTGGTTCTTCTTTTGGGTATGATATACTGGATATATATATATATACTCACCTAAAGGATAGGAACACCTATTCAATTTCTCATTAATGCAATTATCTAATCAACCAATCACATGGCAGTTGCTTCAATGCATTTAGGGACGTGGTCCTGGTCAAGACAATCTCCTGAAGCAAAGCATTTGTGAAGCCACAACACGCAAAACCTTGAGGCGGATGGGCTACAACAGCAGAAGACCCCACCGGGTACCACTCATCTCCACTACAAAAAGGAAAAAGAGGCTACAAATTGCAAGAGATCACCAAAATTGGACAGTTGAAGACTGGAATAATGTTGCCTGGTCTGATGAGTCTCGATTTCTGTTGAGACATTCAGATGGTAGAGTCAGAATTTGGCGTAAACAGAATGAGAACATGGATCCATCATGCCTTGTTACCACTGTGCAGGCTGGTGGTGGTGGTGTAATGGAGTGTGGGATGTTTTCTTGGCACACTTTAGGCCCCCTAGTGCCAATTGGGCATCGTTTAATTGCCACAGCCTACCTGAGCATTGTTTCTGACCATGTCCATCCCTTTATGGCCACCATGTACAGTACCCATCCTCCGATGGCTACCTCCAGCAGGATAATGCACCATGTCACAAAGCTCGAATCATATCAAATTGGTTTCTTGAACATGACAATGAGTTCACTGTACTAAAATGACCCCCACAGTCACCAGATCTCAACCCAATAGAGCATCTTTGGGATGTGGTGGAACGGGAGCTTCATGCCCTGGATGTGCATCCCACAAATCTCCATCAACTGCAAGATGCTATCCTATCAATATGGGCCAACATTTCTAAAGAATGCTTTCAGCACCTTGTTGAGTCAATGCCACATAGTATTAAGGCAGTTCTGAAGGCGAAAGGGGGTCAAACACAGTATTAGTATGGTGTTCCTATAATCCTTTACGTGAGTGTATATATATATATATATATATTAGGGGTTTCACAACTACTGATTTTTGCTAGTCGACTAGTTTTGCATAACAGTCGACGACTAGTCGACTAGTCGTTAAATGGTTTATTCTAGGGGTGTGCGACAACACGAATAGTAAATGTCTCCACGATCTGCTTTTGAAGAAATATGGTAGTAGTAGTATCGTGTTACAGTGCATTCTATCAGTACTGGCGTCTCTCAACTGTACAACGCGCCGTAGCCTACACATCACACGTTAAGGAATAGGTACGGGACACTGCAATTCACAAAAGTTCATTGTTTGCATAAGCCTTGCCGGTTAAACATTTAATTCACGCGCTGTTCTAACGTGCGCTTTCCTGAGCGCGCGGCATATCCCCGACGCTCACAGGCATTAGAAGCCTGTCAAACAGCGCCTGAATACTGGACTAAGTTATCTTTCAAGTCTTATTATGCTAATACTGTTAAATACACACAATTTTTACATAAACAGAATTGGTTATGTCTAAAGTGCAGCCTCCCCATATAGAAAGTGAAAGCAAACATTTGTGAGAGAAAATCTGGTGCTAATATGCGTCTATATTAAACACGTCGCGTGCTGGTCTAAAAGCGAGAGTAGTACTCGTATTTTCCGCACTATAAAGCGCACTTAAAAGCCTTTAATTTTCTCAATCCGGCCTTTTCTCAAACTTTATAATCCGGAGCACATTATATATGGATCAATTGCTCGCGCTCGTGTCCATCTTATGCCCGCTTTGTCACACGGCCAGTTCAACCTCGTATAAAATATCTCCCGCTCACGAGCGCTCTCTCTAACACACACACGAACAGACACTGCTGTCAGCAGGCTGCGAATGTAAGTTACGTGCCCGCCCCGCGCGCTCACGCTTAAATAAACGCCTCACCTCCGACGCCGCGCACTCGCTGCATTCCCTTTAGCACATCTAGTGGATGGATAATGCAAACCCAGTCAAACGTTTGAAAAATGTTCTAAAATAGGTAATTGAAGGTGCGCCTTATAGTGCTTATAGTATACTGCCGCTTGTATTTAAAGGGATAGTTAACAAAAAATATATATCTATATGTGTCATCATTTTGTTTCCGACTAGTCGACTAAGGCCAACAGCGCCAACTAGTGGTTGTGACAGTCGACTAGTCGACTAGTTGATGAAACCCCTAATATATATATATATATATATATATATATATATATATATATAATGTTGCATTGAAATGCTTCACATTGTCGTAGTTTAAACTTTGTGCATAAAGAAGCAACTAGAATTGTTTCTTATACATATTATAAATGCTTGAGGGCTTTTTCCTGCACAGATTTAAGAGTCTTAACAACCCTGTTTACAACAATTTGTTCTTAATTTTATGCTAAAATGTCCATTCCATGTTGGAGTTTATTGTTTAGTGATGTGTTGAATAGTTGTTTGTTTGGCAATATGCTGAAGACTTTATTGTTTCATCAGTGTGAGGCTAATTAATCACTCAGCTCTATCAGAATAATGAATTTGCACTTTTCAGCTCGTATCTGTTGTTGGATTAAAGACGATTTAGACTGAATTGTGCTATTCTTCATGTTGGCTTGCTTCCACATGTTACAACAGTTCTTAAAAGAACATTTTTTTCCCTTAGTTTGATGAAAATTTTAATAATCCAAATAACCTTTTTTTCCACTGTAAAGAACCTTTTGTGCAATGAAAAGGCTCCATGGATTTTAAGTTTCTTTTTTTTTTTTTTATGGAACCATTGATGCCAATAAAGATCCTTTAGTTTAGAGTGTATTTTGGGTTACCAGGAAAAGTTGATTGGAAAGTGGTAGAAATGGGTCTTGGGAGAAAGAATAAATAACAAGAAGTTAGAAATGTATTTGAGTCTCTATATATTAAAAATAATAAAGTACTTTATATCACATCCCCAGATCAGTGAGGATTTTAGAGGTACTAGAACAAAAGGCAAAATCACTGGTATTTACGAAGCATCACAACAAACATTGTGTGTGTGTGTGTGTGTGTGTGTGTGTGTGTGTGTGTGTGTGTGTGTGTGTACTTGTCTACCTATCTAAGAGGGGACTTTGGTGTCGTTACACACTCACTAACAGGGGACCGCCGAGGGAAGTGGGGACATTTTTCAAGTCCCCTGTTAGCTATGCCTTAAAACATGTTAAAATCAACTAAAAAACGCTCTGGTGAATTTTTTTAACTTTTGACCAAGTGGGGACTAACACATGTGTGTGTGTTTAAGCCCATACTCAGCAGCGCTCCTGTAGGCTGGAGCAGGAACTGCAGTGGCCCATTAACACACGTCGTTCACACTTCTCTATTGTCTGAATGGCTGGCTGTCCCAAAGCCTCTGAGACTGTAGAGCTGCTTAGTTAAGGTACTTTCAGTAAATTTAATAACCCCACACTAGTAATCATTAGTTAAGCAATAGTAAATGCTTAACTAATGAAAATACAATTATTAAAACACATTATAGATATGCTTTTAAAACAATATTAAAGAATTTATAGCTTTATAGCTGTCTTTATAAATTGCTGATTATTGGTTTAAAAGCATATCTATAATGTGTTTTAATCATTTTAATTCCATGCTTTATTAATGAACAATTTATGATTTCTAAATGAAGTGTAGCATTATAAACCATAATAATAAACTAATATAAAGTTATTTAGGAGTTGTCAGTGTTACTTAGTTACTTAGTGTGTTAATACATTTTTAACATGTATTTCTACTGTAATCCAAGGTTAATTCAGGTAGTTATCAACCATTTAGTAGTGGTCAGTTTACTATTTTGTGAGCTCATCTAAAGTGAGGACCTGTTATGCCTTGTAATGCATTTATAAAAGAGATTTCAAAGGCTCAGTTAAATATTTGTATGTTCTTTTATGTTCAAAGTGTTGTGTTTGTTTCCTTTTTCTGTTTAGAAGAGAACTGAGCCTTTAAATCTAATTTATGAATGCTTTACAAGATATAACTATTCCTCACTTTAGATGAGCTGCCAAAAAAAGTTAACTGACCACTACTAAATGCTTAACTTCTTGCATTTACTACATTTAAATACACTTAAGTGATCTCATGAATCACTGACAACTCCTAAATAACTGGTTTGTAAATAATTTATTCTTCATTAGGAAATTATAAATTGATCATTAATAAAGTATGAAAATACAATGATTAAACACAATATTATGCTTCTAAATAAAGAATAAAGCATTTACACAAGAATAGAGCATTTATAGCTGTATTTATAAACTTCTTATTAATGTCTATTAATGCTTTATAAATTACAGATAAACTATTTACTAATGATTAACTAATGATTAATAGCATGCAGTTATTATGAAGTGCCCAGCGGCAACAGTTCGAAAGCAGAGGCGAGAAGACGCCTCTTATCATTCATAATATTATTTTTTTCTTATTTAACGCTCTCTCTTCATAGATACTGTCTGTGCTTGGTTATAGCAGTCCCTAACAATTTACTTGCCATTGTTACTTTTCTTAATAATTTTGTCTGTACCTCAGTAGCAATTCCATACTAACAAATAATACAGAATATCATAACACTTTCGATGAAATTCCTATAAAACATCAGAAGCTTTATGTTGTGGACAATACAGGAAAGTTATTGCTTTAAAAAATTAATTCTCTGTTGTGGCTTTATACTTACAGTATATGATTGGTCCACGTATCCCATTTAAGCTTATTGCCTACTGATAAGTTGTATTTGACAAATATACAAATAGTTGTATTTGACTATATTTTACATTTTACAAGCAGTTTTGACTGATATGTGTGCACTGTAAAACAATTATTGTTGGTTTAACTTAAAAAATGTTTCCAGTTACCTGGTTGCCTTGAAACTTTACGTTCATTGAAATTGAAAAATTGACTTAATACAATGAAGGAGATTGATTTTATAATCAGAAACTCAAAATATTATGTTATCTGAACCACATACATTATCTAAGTTGATTTGACAGAAGAAACAACGTTATGATAACAAATCATGTTTTTTTTTTTTTTTTTTTTTTTTTACAGTGTATATTACTTTAGTTTGAAAAAAATTACTTCAATTATCTTTTTAACAGTTAACTGGTTTCAATCTTATTTATGGAACAGAAAGTTTTTGTTCAGGATAGGTCATTTCTTCTGTTCTGTCGCTCACCTCCACAGGGATCGATCTCGGCGCCCTCCCTTTACTCGTTCTACATGCTACCATTGGGTTCTATATTTTAATAAGACATGGTGTTTCCTTCCATTCTTATGCTGAAGACACCACAATATATATACACCTATTGAGAGAAATGATCCGTCTGCTTCCATTTCTCTTTTATTATGCTAAGATGAGGTTACATCTTTGCTTGCAAAAAAATTGTGTCTTTAAATGAACACAAAACTGAGGTGATAGTTTTCCCCACTGATAATTTTAAGACCACCAGCATCGCTTTGAGGAGCTTCTCTGCATTCAGATCTATGCGGGATTAGGTGTGCTTTTAGATGGGCCTTCAAAACGTGATAAATATCTTCCGTAACTGCATCTAGTTTATCAACTGCATCTAGTTTTTATTTGAGAAGTTGCACAGATACTTGAACATTGGTAGCTGTATTTGTAAGCGCTCAGACCAGTTTACCTAAAACACCTTCCAGCCATCCTGCATTGAAATGTAAATGAGTGTGGGGGTTTTGGAATCAGGGGCGTAGCAATCATTTCAAAAGTGAGGGGGACAGAATGTCAAGCATTTTACATGGTTCATGTTTACATGAAAGACTAAGACTTGTGTATGTGTTTAGTTACTTCTTAATTTTTCAGTTTTTTTTTTTTTAGATTCAGAATATGTTTCAGTGTGAAATACGGCAGAAATATCTTATTCATTTGTAATGATAATGTAACAAACTGCAGTTAACAGTAGATAGTCTAATTCTTGTATTTATTTATTTTTTAAATACATTTTTACAAAAGAAAACATTACAAAATGAATTTGGAAGGGTAAATCCCAGCATTTTCTCTAGTTTATTGTAGTTTATTTGAGAAGTTTCACAGATTCTTGAACATTGGTAGCTGTATTTGTAAGCGCTCAGGCCACTTCACCTAGACACCTTCAGCCATCCTGCATTGATATGTTAATTAGTGTGGGGGAGGGCGGAAAGGTCTCACACAAAGGAAATGTCCTAAGTTAGAAAATCAAGGATAGTATGAGTTATGGTCAGATCATCCAATTATTTATACCACAGTCTTGAATATCTTTTATTTTTAGAGTTTATTTGACAAATTAGGTTTTTAGTTCTGTCTCTGTGACCCTCTCACTTCACCCAAACCTAGAAGTTGATTTAGATCTTTTTTTTTCAATATCAGTGGTATTGTGTCTGCTATTTTATAAAGAAACATGTCTGCATTTTTTTGCAGCACTGTAACTACACAGTTGTTTTGAACATCAGTTGAATGAGTAAATCAAACACTTAATGAGTGAAATATTTCACAATTTTGAGTGAAATGTCCTGGTGTGATGTGGGGAACATATGATCCTTCTGTGTCTAGAGTTTGTGTAAATGTGTTTAACACTAATTCTTTCTGAGTGATAAATAAGGCCCCATTTGCAGCTGCTATTACAGGTTGCTTTTTTGTTGTTGTTTTTTCTTTTTAGAGTTGTATTAATGCATTCAGTGACTACATCTTCCAAACTGCATATTTCACTTCGACACAACACTGCTAAAACTCTGAACATAATACAACATTGAACAACTTCTCAAAACTCTTCACTCAGTGATCACACGATCAGTCTTGTCTAAACTGAGATCTTTCAATTTACATGAATTGATTTCTGGCAAACAAAACTTGATTTACTGTACAGGCACATGCTTACATATTATTTCCAAGACTGTTATTTAAGTTCAAAACTTATCAACACAAAAATGAATAAGATAGTTCTGCCGTATTTCACACTGAAACATATTCTGAATCTAAAAAAAAAAACTGAAAAATTAAGAAGTAACTAAACACATACACAAGTCTTAGTCTTTCATGTAAACATGAACCATGTAAAATGCTTGACATTCTGTCCCCCTCACTTTTGAAATGATTGCTACGCCCCTGATTCCACATCCCCCCACACTCATTTACATTTCAATGCAGGATGGCTTTTTGAAGGTGTTTTAGGTAAACTGGTCTGAGCGCTTACAAATACAGCTACCAATGTTCAAGTATCTGTGCAACTTCTCAAATAAAAACTAGATGCAGTTGATAAACTAGATGCAGTTACGGAAGATATTTATCACGTTTTGAAGGCCCATCTAAAAGCACACCTAATCCCGCATAGATCTGAATGCAGAGAAGCTCCTCAAAGCGATGCTGGTGGTCTTAAAATTATCAGTGGGGAAAACTATCACCTCAGTTTTGTGTTCATTTAAAGACACAATTTTTTTGCAAGCCAAGATGTAACCTCATCTTAGCATAATAAAAGAGAAATGGAAGCAGACGGATCATTTCTCTCAATAGGTGTATATATATTTTGGTGTCTTCAGCATAAGAATCTTATTAAAATATAGAACCCAATGGTAGCATGTAGAACGAGTAAAGGGAGGGCGCCGGGATCGATCCCTGTGGAGGTGAGCGACAGAACAGAAGAAATGACCTATCCTGAACAAAAACTTTCTGTTCCATAAATAAGATTGAAACCAGTTAACAGTTAAAAAGATAATTGAAGTAATTTTCAAACTAAAGCAGTGTTCATTTTGACAACAAATTTTGATTTAGTTTTAGTCTTTTGACTAAAATGCCATTTAGTTTGTCATATTTTAGTCATCTGAATTGTTTTAGTCTAGTTTTAGTCAACGAAATTCAATATGATTTTAGCAGCCTGGTCTCATTGTTAATACGTAGGTATTTTAAGTTTTTTGCAAAGATAGAAAACATACTTTTTTGTACGTTTGGATAGATGCTGAAATGTATAATATATACGTATTTGCAACATTTAAAAGTAACATTATTATGTTTTTACAGCTACAAAACGTTAAGTATTTACGTATATTCTATGTCATAAAGATATCTGTATATATCCCTTTTTACCATTTTATGTAAGATCCCGTAACCCTAATCCCAAACCTAAACATAACACTGTAAACGATTTCTGTTGTTTTCACAGGATTATACAGTTTTTGTCAACAGTTTCTTACTGTATAATCTATGTACAGTAAGTTACAGTAGAATTTAGTTGTTTTCACAGTATTATTTTGTTTTTTCAACAATTATGTACTGTGCACACAGTTGACAGTATGTTACTGTAGAATTTCAATGCATTCTGGGAAATTATCAGTTACTGTTAATCTAAATACAGCAGTGCAAACTGACCGCGAAAAACTCGACACACAGTTCCACGGGTAAAATTGCTAGACCTCTAATGTTATTATTCTTACATTAAAAAAAAAGAAATGTAGCACTGGGCCAGTGACCATTAACAGCCTTAATTCAGTGTGCATGAGAGCGCATTTGAATTTTGAAAGAGTTTGTCGTGTCAGTGGTGCCGCTGTCTTTTCTGCCGACCAGGAACTTCTTCATCTGGTAAGTAATAATTATTATGGATTCTTGCTATAACTTTAAAGTTATATAGAATAGCTGACCACAATTTCTGTATTCAATTTAATCTATTCTAGACATTTTACTATAAGATGTACAATTTGACACTCTTCAATGTAACCTAGGGACATGTTACTGTCAATTTAAATACATAAGTACGAAATGACTGCGAAAAATAACCACAACAAGCTGCCATTTTATGAAGAACTCTTCAGTTCCCTTATTCCCTCTGTGAGAGCGTGCAGGCTGTGCATCGCGCCGCTGTCGTCTGCAATGTTTTCGCCATAGCCTACATATGATATATCTGGTTAGTAATTTTATATTTTATGCAAACCATATCAGTTACTTACATTAACGGATTAAGGTTAGAACTGGCCGCGGCATGAACTATATGAAGTTACTTGATTAAATGTGATTTTATTAACATGTATATCATATATAGCCTCTTATAAGGTCAAAATGGTCTAATCAGTTTTGTTATTTACCACGTTATGTCGGTGGAAACGCCTGCACGTTCATTATTTTATAACTTTATAGGGTTGGGAATTGAAAATCGATAAATGTATCCTTAAATCTGATATCCAAGGTTAGGATTCGGATTAGCCTATTGTTATAAAATTAAAGTTTCGATTCCTCTTATTGATTTTTTCACGCTTATTTTTGTGTAAATCCTGACCTGGCAATCTGCTATTTAAGTTAACGTTAATGTTTACCTCAGTGACAGTCTCTACCGCAGCGCCCAAAAAGTGCAGTTTTGTCCAAATACAAAGCTATGTGTGACATTTACAGTATTGTCTGATATCGTAATTGTTTTTATAACTATGTGTAAACTGACATGTAACGTTACTTATTTGAAGGGAAAGACGCCCTGTCAAGCTTCTTTTGTCATACGATGTAACTTAGTATCACACAAGCAAGATTGACATTTTCACGTGACCGTAAATGAATTGATTTTAAACAGTCCAACAAACAAGATAGTATTAAGTGAATTACACTTTAGACATCATTTTGTCTGTTTTTGCTGTTTAGCTAAAAAAAAAAAACAACAACAAAAACGCTTTTACTGTAAAAACGTCTCGTCTGTTCTCCTTTTCCACAGGTGTGAGCTGTGCATTTTAAGAAGACCCCATCCATCTTGACGACCGATGAATTGTAAATCTAATCTAATTTAATTATTCTATTTATCCAACTACTACTACTATACCTTGGCCAAATACTGACCCACTGAGAACATTTTAAACAGATTATTTGCTATCTGTGAATTTTGAACAGATAATTGCCTATCTGCAAGTTGTTAAGAATTGTTCTGGTTCAGTTGCATAAAAGCTTGGATAGAGAACTTCCTATTGCAAATGTTAGAACATTAAGTCTGCATATAAATGATTATTAATACCGTAATGCAAGTTTTTCATGGCACATGTGCATGATGATATTGTTTTGTGTTTAGATTTTTTTAAAGGACACTGGATAACACACTCTAAAAAATGCTGGGTTGTTTTAACCCAACTTTGGGCCAAATATGGACAAACCCAGCCGTTGGGTTAAATTTTTACATTGCATTTTTAAGCCAACATTTGGTTTTGTCCATATTCTACCCAAAAATTGGGTTAAAACAACCCAGCATTTTTTTAGAGTGCAACTTGTCATTTTGTAATACTCATCTGGATTGGTGGTTTACTCGTCAAAGCTAGTTTATACATTTCTCCCAGCCCTGCAAATCTGGTCCTCTAGTTATAAAGGAGCCCAAAACCCTTTAAAATCAGCAACAGACCAGTCTGACCAGTTAGACAGTCTATCTCAAACCAATAGACTATCTAGTTTAAGCCCCCCCCCCCTTTCTAATAGATTGATCAGATAGCGCCCCTTTAATCTTTTCTATTTTACCTGTTCATAATCATTTTTGCATGAATTGAAACGCATGATTGTTCATGATTTTCATGCATGATTTAAATTGTATTATATTATATTATTATTATTCATGTATTTAATTTTATTCATGTATTTAAATGTATATATGTAAATGTAATGTGTTTGAAAATACACAATAAAACTTGAGCAGTTAAAGCTTCAATTGTTCTTTTTTCTATTTCCTATAGTGCTACTGTGCAACCTGTAGAATATGTAGAAAATCCATAGAAATATTATTTTAACTGTTAAATAATACTCTATTTCTACGGATTTTCTACATATTCTACAGGTTACACAGTAGCACCAAATAAATACAATAACATTTCATAACTGTATAATACTATACAGTATTATTAAAAATTAACAGTGTAATGCTGTACTTTAATATGGTAAGAAATTACAGTAAAATAATGTTATTTGATTTTACAGTATGCTTAACAGTACTGTAGTTAGTGTTAAAGTAATTTTATTGTTGAATGAAATACAGCAAGTACTGGATAATTGTTGCCAGTAAGTTACTGTTAATTTGACAAGACATTTTTTTACAGTGTATTTTATACAGAATATAAAAAAGGATAAAACATAATGGACAGATGTGTTGGGAAATGGCAGTTCTATTAACAATATGGCATTAAAATATATTTTGAGCCACCAATCCTACTCCTACCCCTAAACCTACCCTAACAATTCGTTAAAACTACGTAAACTAACGTTACAATGGGCTATATGCACGCATAAGTTCCGCATTTGACGTAAGGATGCTCGTCCATTTCCGGTTGTGTAGATTAAAGCAGAGGAAAACCGGAGAAAACGGGATTATGGCAGAGTCTTCAATATTTACTGTCCTCCCGTCTTTGAAACGAAACGTACATACGTTTAGATGTAATTTATATATATAGTTATGTTTATTTAATATAATTTTAAAAAGAAGCATAAACACAACGAGGGGTGTCTGTTTTATCTGTTTTTGTGACTAACGTTTCATTAGTATAACCATGGAGTATAAAATTCAATATAAATTCTCGGTATTGCATTGGACTCTACGATCGGCGGAAGTTATCGAGCATCCCTAATGCTTCACCGGAAATAACGCCGTGCATAGAGCCCATTATGAAGAAAAACGTGACTAACAGAAAAGTATAATCACAATAATATATTTATTGCGAAAATGTCAAAACCGCTACCAAAAGCCGTTCACATGAAGATGCTTTGCAGTCGCAGTCCTCTCTGGCAACATTGTAATAGTTTTGTATGAAGTACAGAGCAGAATTTAAATTAATAATCAATGAAAATGTTCATCCGGCTTCAGTTCGCAGCTTCGCACTATTTCAAAAGAACTAAACCAACCGTCACAGTCCTTCATGTCTCAATCTGTGATGAGGCAGGGAAGAGCCAATGACCATTTGATATCTCTGCCGTAAAACACGACGTATCGCTTCTCAAGGGCGTGATTTTTGAATTTGAATTCATCACCAGCGCGGGATTTGACGTGTACGGTTGCTGCTGAGAATGGAGGCGAAGATCACGACTGGATAAAAGGTTGAATTAGGATTTTTTTCTTGTAAACAACGTAGGCTATGGATTCTAAAGATTTGGATTACATCAAACTAATAAAATTGATGTCTTTTGTGAATTTATGTTTTGTTTTATAGGAGAAAACACTTTCTGTGCCTCACGGCAAATAAACTATATTACAAAATGGTTAAACGAGTAAAGTTAAAGAATGTATTTTTAAGGTTTTATAGTGTATTGTTTAACACCATGCAGGCGAAACGAGCAAAATGTTAATATTTATGAGTATTATATCAATAAATGAGACTGAAAACGTAATGAATAAGACAGTTGAATGCAATAGAGTCAAAACATAATGCTACGATTTTAATATGCATAAATTGTGATATGTACAAATGTGTACATCGGTGGATTTGTTCAAATGTAAATAAATTACGTTTTTGTGCTGTCAATAACGTAAATATTTTACATTTTAGTTCTGTAAATACGTCAGTATTATACGTTTCTGCGCATATAAAACGTAATTATATGTACGTATGATAGAACTACACTTTACGTACAAATGCATACGTATTCTCATGAGATCACATTGGATTTTAGTCGACTAAAATATAATGGGTTTAGTTAAATTGTAATGCGTTAATTTAGAATTTAGAATAGAATAAAATGTACAAACCCATACACTCCCGAAGAAAACATCTATTAACCTATTAATATAAATGATTTAAAAGTCTGAACATGCAATACAGATACGGATTTAACTACTGTGATTTAAAAAATATCTTAAAATTAAATAAAAACCACTTTTCCTAAAGTACAACACAGCCTTTTCAATGGATGATATACAGTATGCATTCTTTATAACCATGCATACATCCTTCTTTATTCTTTCAAGCAGAAATATTCTTTGTGTAAATTAAATATAATTAATCCTTATTATACTAAAGCTATTAACAAACTGTGATTGCTTTTCTCTTTTCTTTGGTTGCTTGATCAATATTAAGGACACAGACCACATTATGTTTGATGCCACTTTCACTTTAAGACGTCGGATTATTTCCAATGACATGCGGATCCAATCGCACTGATGCACATCCGATACACTCACAACTGTTTAAGACATAACCGACATAATTTACATGAATACTGTCCAAAGCGGACATTTAAAGCACTCAATAACCTTGCCCCTTCATATTTATTGGACCTTCTTAATATCTATATTCGATCTCGGACTTTAAGATCGTCTTCCTCGCTCACTCTTGTTCTCCCTAGAACCCGCACTACTTCTATGGGGTCCCGGGCTTTTAGTTTTGCAGCTCCTTATTTATGGAACCTGCTGCCACAGGATGTGCGAAACAGTGAAAGTATTCATGTTTTTAAATCTTGCCTTAAGACCCATCTTTTCCGGCAGGCTTTTATGTTTTATGTGATTTATATATATATATATATATATAATATATATATGTATATGTGTGTGTATTAGGGCTGGGCAAAAAAATTGATTTTTCGATTAATCGGTTTTTAAAATGTGGCCGATTCAAAATCGATTCTCAACGGCCTCGAATCGATTTTTTCCATATAAAGGGCTCGCGGACGCGGTGCGGCGTCTTCTCGTCTCACTGCACTAGGCAAGCACTAAGCGCTGCAGCTGTCGATACACACTCGCGTTTAGGAGTCGGGACACGACGAAATATTCACTTGCACAATCGGGCCAGCATTGCATCGTAACCTATGATGGTAACTAACGTTTATAATTTTCACGTCTTTTTAAGTTTTAGTTTAAACATTCAAGCGATATTAAACCATCCCGTGCTCGCGCACTCTCAGAGATGTCTTTCACTGCGTGCACATACAGTAAAGCCAATCCGCCTCAAACAGCTCGCCTGAAACAAACGTTTTATCCCTGGATTATATCGCTTTAACAGTTAAAAACACGCGACATAATGTCAAAACTCTGGTATTGGTGAGTAACCTCGTAAAGACAGTCTAATGTCTTAAATAAGCATTAAACGCGTGTGACAGACAGACAGTACAAATGAGACAGGGATCCGTTCTTAAAGTGAACGCAGCCATATGTGTCTGTCATTAATTCTGTTGAATTAAAACAATAGAATATAGCATTAATTCTAAGCAATCAGAATTAATAGCCTTTGTATTTAATTCAGTCTTGGACTAAAAAGACTATCCAGTGTTATTTTACATTGGATTACTTTATTCAGTTTCTGTAGTATTTCTGACATACCAAAAAAACTCTTTATTCTATTCTATTTATTTGCTACTTTTTTCAGTTTAATTCGAAGATTGAAATCAAGCTTCCATGTGTTACTTAAACTCTTAACAAAAAAAAAAAAAAAAAAAAAACATTTAGGTAAGATCAAAAAAATGTCTAATATATTTTTATTTATCTATATCTATCTCAAACATAAAATAACATAATCCTGTTTGATCAAGCTGTGTGACTGTTCTGACTTTTTTTGCATATTGCATCAAAATCCTGTCTTTTCTTTGTCTGCATTTAGTGCATCTAAAATAAAAGAGTTTTATATACAGGTTTGTGGCTCTTAAAAAACTTTTGCTGGTAATTCTACACCCCCATGTCATCCAAGATGTCCATATTTTTCTTTCCTCAGTCGAAAAGAAATTAAGGTTTTTGATGAAAACATTCCAGGATCTTTTTCTCCATATAATGGACTTACATGGGAACCAGACGGTCCAACGGTCGAAAAGACAGTTAATAACAGTTTCAGATGCAGCAGACGATGAATAAGGGTTTATCATGCGAAACGATCGGTTATTTTCAAAACTTATTC